>CAUYMX010129271.1:0-18652 GCA_963573855.1 Lepilemur septentrionalis | reverse complement strand
AAACCAGCCTGAGCAAGAGCGAGACCCCATCTCTACTAATAATAGAAAGAAATTAATTGGCCAACTAAATACATATAGAAAAAATTAGCCGGGCATGGTGGCGCATGCCTGTAGTCCCAGCTACTTGGGAGGCTGAGGCAGAAGGATTGCTTGAGCCCAGAAGTTTGAGGTTGCTGTGAGCTAAGCTAACACCACGGCACTCTAGCCCGGGCAACAAAGTGAGAATCTGTCTCAAAAAAAAAAAAAAAAAAGATATTGATTAGGAAGAATCATAAAATGTTAGCTTTAAAAAGTTAAAAATCTTAAATTTTCAACATGAAAAATTTTTCTATTATTTATTGGTACCCATAATCTCCCACATATGGACATATTCTGAAATCTAACTTGATTAAAAAATTCCATTAGAGGACAGGAAAGAAATTGCTTTTCAGTAAAAGGTAAATTGGTATGTAGATTTTAAAAGAATTATATTTTTTAAAGCAACAGGTTTCCAACTGTGTAATACTGTCTGTCTTTCTTTTAATTAATGTGAATCTGTGTTTTGCAAATGAGGCATTTTTGTCTCTGATAAATAGTTCAGTTGGAGTACAAGGCTGTTTTTAGGTTATGCTGGATTGTATTAAAAAGACTGTAGGGGTTAATGTCATAGATTTATCATTTTTAGACCTTGCCACTGATGTTTAACCTTAATTATGATGTTTTTCCTTTTCCATGGACAGCTCAGGATGTATATGGAAAGCTGACATTGCGTTGACATTTCCTGTTTAAATCCATGGAGTCTGTAATAAAGATATTTTCATGTTTATAGTGGTAGTATATAAAATCTGATTCACCATCTTTCTGGTGCTGTATTGATTAGTTTGATTTTAGGGTGATGGGTTAATTGTTTGGTAACTGCATTAAGGAGGAGTGGATTTGATTGACTTTGTGTCCATTTTTATCTGTATTACTTTCATGTTTTATTTAAAGGCGTTTCTTTTTTTTTTTTTGAGACAGAGTCTCACTCTGTTGCCCAGGCTAGAGTGCTGTGACATCAGCCTAGCTCACAGCAACCTGAAATTCCTGGGCTCAAGCGATCCTCCTGTCTCAGCCTCCCGGGTAGCTGGGACTACAGGCACATGCCACCATGCCAGGCTAATTTTTTCTAAATATTTTTAGTTGGCCAATTAATTTGTTTGCATTTTTTTAGTAGAGACAGGGTCTTGCTCTTGCTCAGGCTAGTTTCGAACTCCTGACCTTGAGTGATCCTCCCACCTCGGCCTCCCAGAGTGCTAGGATTATAGGTGTGAGCCACCACGCCTGGCCAACATCAATATTCTTGAAGGATATTTTTATCTGGTTTAGAATTAACAGCTTCACTGCTCTAGAGGGCATGTTCACTTGATTTGGAGTAGAAGGTGAAAACTGAAGCACAAGGGTATTTTCAGTAAAAATAACAAAGTTGGTAGGTAATGAATGGAGATAGTGTGCAGCACTGGTAGTCTGAGGTTGTGGTTCAGTTTGTGCCAATCTGAAAAACAGAAAGGAAAAATATTGGTTAAATGTGAACAGAATCTCAGGGACCTTTGGGACAACAGCATGCATACCAACATAGTGTATTTGGAATCTCAGAAAGAGAGATGAGAAAGGGGCAGAAAAAATATTTAAAGAAATAAAATTGTAAATATTTATATTTATATTTTCCTTGATTTAATTTCTTTAAAAGTTAAAAAGTTGTTTAAGGAAATAATTATACATTTTTAAATTGATAATACATATAAGGATGATAGCTAAAGGGAGTGAGTAGGAAATGCAGGTATATTCAAGCAAGGAGCTATATTTTACGGGAATTCAGTCAATATTAACCTGAAATAAATAATTAAATATCATGCATATCAAAATCCTTCTAGCTACCAGTAAGAAATTACTTAAAAAAATTAACCGAGGACTTAAAATAGTAACCCTAAAAATATTTTTTAACACAAAGAAAGAGGATTGGAGGAACAAGAAACATAAAATACATAGCAAAATGGCAGACTTAAATCCAACTAATTTAATAATAATATTAATGGTAAATGGAATCAAATTAAAAGGCAGTGTCAGATCAAAATCATTTTAGATTGAAAGATAATTTGTTTGAAAATAAAAGGATAGCAAAAAATCTACCATGCAAACAATAACTGTAATAGAATTGGATTACATTAGATTAATGTTAGACAAAAGACTTAATTCAAGGAATGTTATCAGAGTAAAGGAAGGATATTTCATTAATGGTAAAAGATCAATATAATAAAATAATTGTTAATCTATGATATAAATAAAGTGATTATTAATGGGTATAAAATAATAAAATAATTATTAGTATATAAATAGCTAACAACAGAGCCCCTACAAATCTTAGTCAAATTCTGACAGAACTGAAAGGAGAAATTTTAGCTCATGATTGCAGCTCAAGATTTCAATACTCTACTTTCAATAATTGGTAGGGGTTCTCACTCTGTGATTTTCCCCATGCTCACGAATAAATTTATATGCCTATTTTTCTATTAAAAACTAATAGAGCAACTAGACAGAAAATTAGAAAAGATCTAGAAGACTCAATTAACACTATTAACCAAATTGATGCAACACTCCACTCAAAACCTATAGAGTGCACATTCTACATGATAGAACATATGCTTGGCCATAAAACAAAATAACATTAAAAGGATTAAAATCTTACAAAGTATGTTCCGTAAGGACAATGGAAATCACTAATAGAATTAAATTTGGGGAATCTCAAATATTTGGACATAAAACAACACATTTGTAAATAACTCATGGATCAAAGAAAAGTATAAGAACCTTAGAAAATATTTTGAATCAGTATGGAAATAGAGCCTTCATAATTTATACAGTGTAGCTATAGTATTGCATGGACGAAAATCTATAGCTTTAAATACTTGTATTATGAAAGGAAAATGTTGTAAAATTAATAATCTAAGCTTTTCCCTTGAAGGAATATAAAAAGAGCAAATTATAACCAATGCAAGGCAAATGAAGCATATAAAATACCTGAACAGACATCGATGAAACAGCAAACATTAGAATATTGGAGAAAATCCAAAATTGGTTCTTTGAAAAATGTCAACATAATTGATATTTACAGCTAGGCTAGAGATTCTAACCAGGGCAATAAGGCAAGAAAATTAAACCATAAAGTTTAGAGATGGGTAATATTTGCAAATGAGTCATAACTGATAAAATACCTCTAGTTATTTACTCTGTATCTTTCAGGGCAGGCAACATTTGGTTTACATTCTGAGCACCTAGCATAGTGTTTTACACATCATACAGCTTTTTTGGAAGGAAAAAAATTAACATTGCTAGTGTTGGACTACTTCCTAAGTTACTTAAAATTAAATTTCTCTGTGTCTAAATATCATGATCCTATATTGGCGTAATAAATTAAGTAAAACATTTCTTAAAAATTGTTGAACTTACAATGTGAAAATTGTGTGGAATGTAAATTCTATTTCACTATAACTATAAAAAATCAAGGGGAATAAATAAAGGAATTCCATTTGAGATACAAAACTACTTTTTCTAATATACTTTGCTTTTGTGATGTGGTAGTAATTTCAAAGAAGCTGTGTGTCTGTCTATAAACTATAAGTTCAAGACTACAACTTTTGTACTTTAATATAAAAATTTAATTGGATTATTCCCCTGTTAAAAGGCTGTTTGTTTGTGTTTAAGTTAATATGCTATTTTTCCCTGTTCTCTCTCATGTATTATTTCATATTGGCCAGAAATTTGTGATTTTCCAGCAGAGTCCATAACATACTAAGAACTGTATTTCCTGTCCCTGCATAAAGCTCTGTGTAATTATATTTGGTGAAGATTTGAAAACACTTGATTTTATGCTTTTGTTTCCTGGGCCTATACTTGAAGAAATAATTGTTTTTGTCATCTGCTTTTAGAGTTTATTTAACTGATGTGGACATTTTATATTTGTTCTTCATTCCTAAAGTAGAATTCTAATGTTAATATTGACAAGAACAATCTTTTGGTATAGTGTAAGAATGTTATTTGGTCAGGGGTATTGTGATGTACCTGTGTATTATCTTCAAGCTCAGTTATGGGTGAGAAAATATCAACCTCCATTTGTCTTTATTCATTCTGTGAAGGTGCTCGTCAGTGAGGATTCTGACAGTGATGGCATTGTGGCCCACTTCCCTGCCCATGAGAAACCAGTGTGCTGCATGGCATTTAATACAAGTGGTAAGTTGTTGTTATTTATGTCATGAGTTTTCCAGCCAATATTTTGGAAATCTGACTTAAAATTTTAAAAGACATAGAATCTGACTTTTCTTCATGCATCAGTGTGTATCAGAAAAGTTAGTGATTATTGAATGAATGCATTCATAATAAAAATTTAGAACCCTGTAAAATCCATCTAAAATTAGTTTCTCAATAAAGTGGTCATTAAATAGCAGCTTTAGATAATCAGTGCTGTTACATTACTTTCTGTGTACAATTATGTCAAAAACTTCAGTATTTCAAATTGGATATTAACATATATGAACAGCATTTTTTTTGTAATGTAAAGTTTTTTGGTAACTTAAGACATTTTATGAGCTAGTTTATTTTAATTTTCCCTGGATTTTAGTGATCTTTGTTTTTCTGTTTGTTCTTAAGGCATTTGATAAGGAGAGATGTGATAGCAATTTGGAATGCCCTGTTTTTCACTTTTATCCCCAACTTTTTGCTATGAAGAGTTCTAAACACAAAAATAAACTAAAAAAGTAGTACAGTAGTTACCCATCTAGCACTATCTACGCTAAACAGGTATTCACATTTTAATACATATGTGTGCATATGTGTATATATAGCATGTATGTATGTTTTGCTGAAACATTTGATTATGTTACATATGTTGCAACATTAGGTGGAAATTTCTTAGGAAATTGCCCGTGAATTTCCTAAAAATAAGGACCTTCTCCAACATAACCAAATATTATATTGTAGCTCAAAAGAATAATGCTTTATATTGACTATTATCCGAGCCTATTGTCCCAAACATATGTTCTGTAACTGCTTCAAAGCAAGGTCTAATCAAGGTTTACTCCTTAAGTCTCTAGTTTTTTTTAAGATAGCATATAATTTATACCTATTAATTTTCTTTTTGCAATATTCATACCAGTTGTTTTATTGAAATTCTGCATTTGTCAGATTTTTTCATTATGATAATGGTTTTTGTATGTCTCTATTCCCTGGATTTCCGTTAACTGGAAGGTAGGTCTAGAGGTGTAAATCCATTCAAGCTAAGGAGTTTTTTGTTTTTTTGTTTTCAAACTTCGTAAATATTGCTGTCTATACTGTTACATCCTAGTAAGAGACTCATTTTGTCAGGTTGTCCCCCATCTGTGATATTACGTTTGATCACATGGGTAAGGTAGAGACCATTAGATGTCTACATTTTGGAAATATATTTTTCTTGTGGAGATTAGTAATTATTCTGTAGAGTGTTATTTTGATATCATTTCTGAAACAATTTTTAATTAATAATTTTGTTACATTGAAAGTTATAGGCTGGGCGCGGTGGCTCACGCCTGTAATCCTAGCACTCTGGGAGGCCGAGGTGGGCAGATCGCTCAAGGTCAGGAGTTGGACACCAGCCTGAGCAAGAGCGAGACCCCGTCTCTACCAAAAATAGAAATTAATTGGCCAACTAAAAATATATATATGAAAAATTAGCTGGGCATGGTGATGCGTGCCTGTAGTCCCAGCTACTTGGGAGGCTGAGGCAGAAGGATTGCTTGAGCCCAGGAGTTTGAGGTTGCTGTGAGCTAGGCTGATGCCATGGCACTCTATCCTGGGCAACAGAGTGAGACTCTGTCACTAAAAAAAAAAGAAAGAAAGAAAGAAAGTTATAGAATGCTAGGGGTTTTTTTCTTAAATCTGTCAAGTTCTCTGCATTTATTGACTGCTGTTCTTCTACAGAAAAAGTTTTCTTTCATCAACCAGGAATAGACCACATTTCTCCTGGTATCCCAAAGGCAGGACAAATGCCTAATTCTTTGTTTTTTTTAATGACCTTTTTCATGGTGTAAGGAGTTGTTTAATAACTTCGAGTGGTGGGAAATGAGTTGTAGATTGAGTATCCCATATCGGAAATGCTTAGAACCAGAAGTGTTTAACATTTCAGATTTTTTTGGATTTTGGAATATATGTATATACATAATGAATTATCTTGAGAATGGGGCTGACATCTAAAGATGAAATTTATTTCTGTTTCATATATACCTTATACACAAAACCTGAAGATAATTTTATACAATATTTTAAAATAAATTTGTGCATGACATTAAGTTTTTACTGTAACCTGTCACATGAGGTCAAGCGTGCAATTTCCATTAGTGGCATCATTGGAACATTTTGCTTGGAAGGAATTGAAGATACATTTTTTGGAGGATTTCAGATTTTTGATTTTGGAATGCTCAACCTATATTTTTAAAACATGTTGCTTGTAAATAAAACTTCTCTTTTGTTTTCAGAGATAGATTTCAGATCTTTATCCATTTGGTTGATGTATCTGAGGACCCTACCATTTTTATTGTATTCTTCAGAAATGATTATATCACTTAAAATTGATAGGAAAGACCCATCTTTTTTCCATTTTTTTTTTATCATTTCAAATAAAATATGCTGGCAAGAGATTATTACTATATAGAGATATAGAGCACTTTCCATAATCTATTTTCTAATATATTAGTCATTTTTGATCAAGGGAGGTAGATTATTATAGGTAATGGCGATCAGAAGGATTGATTTAATTAATAAAGACAGATTTATTGAAATTCTCTGAATGTTATGGCAATTAAGTAAAATTTGAAGAAACAGTCTGGAATTATGTCACTTACAGCACTATGCTTGGAATAACAGTATGACTCATTTTGATATTCCATCTGTTATGTCAGATCTCCTTTGTATTAGTTTATGTTTCATATAACCCTAGAGTGCTTCTGACATTGGCAGCTATATATTGTCCTGTCTATGACTTTGCATTATAAGAATATATTACATAATTTATAAAATGTTGTCCATAATTAGTTTTCTATCAAAAAATGGTTTCACAGTTTTCATCTGCATTTGCCGTTTGATTTGTTTGACTTCTCACATTTGTGTTTATATGATAAAATTTTAAAAAGCAATATTTATAGCTATTTTTCTATGTTCCTGGAGCACCAGGTTTATAAGTCTGTGATGTAATTTATTTTGCGGCAATGATTTGGTTTGTTTCCTTTGCTAACCTCTCTGTTCCTTCCACATAGGGATCAGATGCCATTTATCTTTGTATTTCTAGTGCCTAGCATGGTTTCTGAAACAGAGTATTAGGAAACTTATTAAATGAATTATTTCTAACTCATGACCCATTATAGATATATGGCACTATACTAGGCATGGTATTCTCTGCTTTGACAGTGAAGGCAATAGATCAGTCCACTACTTTTCGATACTTTTCTTTTTTCTTTGTTTCTTTTTTTTATTCTTTTTTATCATTTTTTTTGGAGATAGGGATCTCACTATGTTGCCCAGGTTGGTCTTAAACTCCTGGTGTCAAGCAATCCTCCTACCTCAGCCTCCCAAGTAGCTGGGATTACAGGTGCAACTCACTGCGCCCAGCTCCTTCTTTTTCTGTTGGAATTTTCATCAAAATTTACAAAAGCTATTCTGGAATTTTTTCACTTTGAAATGGTTCATTGTGTATAGAATTTTCTTGTATCAGTTTTATGGTATTATTTCATATAGTAATCTTTGAAGCTGTTAATATCATTGGAAATAATCCCATATGAGGATACTGGTTTAGTTGTATTTATAAACTTGTGAGTAATAAAACTAATGGTTATTTTCGTATCATTTCACCTTTCAATATAATTCTTTAAATATTGCTTATGCTTCAAAATTATGGTAGAACCTATATTTTAATACATTAACAAGAAAAGCACAGGTATTACTATATTTCAATTTTTAAAAATCTTAATTATTTTATTTTGTCTTTAAATAAATATTATTCTGAGAAAGCAGTCCCTAGGCTTGACCATATTGCTAAAAGAGTCTGTGGTACTAAAATGTTTGGGAGCCCCTTAACAAAATGGATGAAGCTTGATATGATTTCACCTGTTTCAGCTGGGCACACTGGTGGGTAGCTCTTTCAGTAATGACTCCATTCACATTGTCTAACTAAGTTTTAGTAATTTAGTTAATAAGAGATGGTCCTAGCCAGTGGGACACCATGGCTCATACCTGTAATCCTGGCACTTTGGGAGGCTGGAGCAGGAGGATTGCTTGAGGCCAGGAGTTTGAGATCTGCTTGGGCAACAGCAAGACCCCGTCTCTATAAAAAATAAAAAAATTAGCTGGGCATGGTGGTGTGTGTAGTAGCATGCTTCAGCTACTTGGGGGAGAGTAGGGGCTGAAGCAGGAGGAGAATGGCTTGAGCCCAGGAGTTAGAGGTTACAGTGAGCTGTGATGATACCGCTGTACTCTAAGCTGGGCAACAGAGCATGACTCTGTCTCCAAAAGAAAAAAGAGATAGTCCCTTATACATAAAGTCTGCTGGGTAGGTACAAATAAGTAAATGAGAACTTAAAACAAGAAAGGAAAAACTTATGTGGAGTAAGGACAGCATGCTAGGAAATAAATATTAGCCTGGTTTTGAGGTATTGAGTACAGTTCTTCTAAAGGAAATCATTTCTAAGCTGGACCTACAAGATGATAAGCTAGAAAATAATGATTCATTGCCTGGTACATATATAAATATTAGTGGAATGACTGAGGCAAGAAAAATATGGCACATTTGAGATTATGAAGTAGAGTTTATATAGTGAACTCATCAATTTGTTTTGCAACAGATAGGTTTTTTAATTTGTCATCATTTCTGTAACTTTTATAAGTGCTTCTATACCTGTTTAAATATTTGTATTAAGTGGAGGGTTTATATATCAGCAATCAGTCACACAATTTACACAATGTTTTATAGTTACTGGTATGCAGAGATTTTATGCAGTTGCTTATAATTCATTTCTGTTATTTACGTTCAGCTTTGAATATTTTTGCTGTTCAGAATATTGACTGTTATTGCACATGAGCAAGGGTTTTTGGGTACAGAAAATACTCTCTATGATTTGGAAGTCTTTTTTTTTTCTTTTTAGCAAGTTCTAGTCAGTAGCTACCCAGCTTATTAAAAAAAAGTCATTGGATAATTTAGCCATGGTGTTTTACTATTAATCAATCAGCTGCTAACATTAGGTGCCTTTTTAATTTTGCTTTTCAGTTTCTGGTTCATATTTATTGTTCTAACTCTCTTGGATTGAGATGCATACATACAGGACATGTTTTAGTGAGGAAGTGGTACTGCTATTTGTGAATGCACAGACACCTCAGTAGTTGTGGATTTTCTCCTTAAATTATTTGTCATGTAGTTTTAAAAAAATGTTTTTTGAAATAAAATAATGTATTTTCTATCACTCTTTGTTTAAGCCCTCCCATTAGTAAATAAGAAATTTACTAATGTGACTTATAAACTAAGGTAGTTCTTTGTACACTGGCTAAATTATATTTGTTAGGCTTATTTTATTAATTGGTATTTTGTACAAAGGTGTGTAGTTTAAGTGGGCTTTATAGTTTTTTATTTATATTAGTCTTTTTTGAAATATAACTTATTGATCTTCCAATAACATAATCTTGTCTTTCTTTACCCATATTTGTTTCTAAATTTATTTGTATCAAAAAGTTTTTTCAAAACAATCTCATGAAAAAAAAAAGAAAAAATAAAAAAAAAGTTTTAACCCTCTAATAATTCTCTATATTTGAATGCATTTTCATGGGATATGTAATGTAACTAATAATAAAAATAGTGCTTGTTAGAATGCCTTTTATAGGTTTAGGGATGTTCATTTAAAAGAAACAAAACATACAAAAAAAGTTGATTGCATGTTTTTGTTTTTAAAGCTAATCTTTTTCAAACCAGTTTATCTGTGTGTGTTGCTATTATACTCAAGAAAACAAATTTGTTTTAACCTTTTTTTAAGAGAGACATCTTTTTAGATGAGAGTATTATAAAAATATTCTGGACAACAGAATCTAAAAACAAACCGGAGCTGTAGCCACCTCCTGGGAAATGTTTAAAATTACTTTAATATGTACATGGTGGAATCGCACTGCAAAATGAATTAAGGAGAAAATGTAGTGTCATTGACTGGGTGACATGCGTGCAGTTCTATCTTGTGTGGGACCTATTCAGAAAAGACATGAAATGATGCCGTTAAATAGAGTTGTGAAACTTCTAGTTCAGCAGCTGCATTTAGTTTGTTTTTCAATTTATCATTCCTATTCTTCTTTATTAGCTGTGACTCTGAGTCTGGAATTAAAATGAATATTTTAGTGGCAGCATTCATGATTTGTTTGGAAATGCCAAATTGGTCCCCATGCTTAAATCTGGGCAGATTCAATATGAGTGCTGTAAATCTGTTGCTTTCAATTATTTAGAAACAAAATGAGTAACATTTTTTAGGAAACCTTTTTTTTAAATCTATAAACTTTATTTTTTAGAGCAGTTTTAGGTTCACAGCAAAATAGAGGGAAAAGTACAGAGAGTTTTGGTTTACCCACTTTCCCCACTCACGCACAACTTCCTTATGGATATCCCACACCACAATTCTATCTTTGTTAAAAAAGAAATGGATGGGCCGAGTGTGGTGGCTCACGCCTGTAATCCTAGCACTCTGGGAGGCCGAGGCAGGAGGATCGCTCAAGGTCAGGAGTTTTTCGAGACCAGCCTGAGTGAGAGTGAGACCCTGTCTCTACTAAAAATAGAAACAAATTAAATCGGCCAACTAAAAAAAAACCAATAAATTAAAAAAAGAAAAAGAAATGGATGAACATACACTGACACATCATTATCACCCAACATCCACAGTTTACATTAGGGTTCACTCATGGTGTTATACATTCTATAGGTTTTAACAAATGTATAATGATGTGTATCTACATTGTAGTATCATACAGAATTATTCACTGTCCTAAATTGTTTTCATCATACTGGGGACTTTTCACCCCAATCATTTCCTTTTTATTATGTATTTTATTTTTTTAGAGATAGAGTCTTGCTCTGTCACCCAGGCTGGAGTTCAGTGGAATGATTATAGCTCATTGTAACCTTGAATTCCTGGGCTCAAGCCACCCTTCTGCCTCAATCTCCTGAGTAGTTGGGACTGTAGGCACATCCCATCATGCCCAGCTAATTTTTAAAAATTTTTGTAGAGATGGGGTCTCACTATGTTGCCCAGGCTGATCTTGAACTCTTCGTCTCAAATGATCCTCCTGCTTTGACCTCCCAAAGTGGTAGGATTACAGGTGTCAGCTACCACACCTGTTGGATCATACCTACTCCATATGTTTATTTCCACTTTAAGATATTAAAATATTTTGTAAGAAATATTAAACTTTAATGTACTTCCATCTTCAACAGCATCCTTGTCACCCTTAATATATTGTTGAAAAATGTTATGTCATGGCACTATTTTACTGCTTCAACTTTATCTGCCACGTTTTCCATCCAGTAGCTAGCTATGCTAGGTCTCTTTTGGCTCCTTAAATATGTTACATCATTTGTCCTCTGCCGGGAATCCTCTTTTGCCTGGCTAACTCTTATCACTTGAGCCTTATCTTAAATGTCACTCAAGAAGTCTTCCCTGATACTACATAAAATGTCATGTCCCCCTTCCCCTTCACTTTCCAACTTAATTGGGCAAGTTAGTTAATCTGCTTGGGCCACTCTCAATGCCTCAGTTTCCTCATAATAATTATAATAATAATTGTATCTAAAATAATTCCTAACATGTAGTGTAACCTCAATAAACATTTTTGTTGCTGTTTTTATTGTTATCCTCCTTTATTCTAGTATTTAAATTATTTACACCCATCAGAATATCCTTTCAATGTGTTGTTTGTTAGAGATAAGCTTTTATTTTGTCTCCAAGTGTTAGCCCAGTAACTTTCATATAGTTGATACTGAGTAAATGTAAATTGAATAATTATAATTATTTCCATTGGATTTATCAAAAGTAGAATCATGGACAAGCTATAGTAGGGCAAAGATAAGACATTTATTCAATATAATTATTTGTTGGAAAAAAACAACTTATTTCTAAATTGTGGTTTGCATAAGATTGTCTCTCTACTGTGGCAGTGACCCATGGTGGCAATTTATATTTAATTGAGATATATATCACAGATAATTATGATTGGAATATATAGTAGATATTAATTAAAAATATCCTGTGGAAGTTACATTTTTGTGTGTGTAACAAGAACAGTAGATCAGTATGTATTATTAATATTATTGCCTTGGACAATAAAAAAGATAAGTATTTTTTATTTATCAAATTGGCAATTAGACACATAAGAAATCCTCAACTCTCAACAATAAGCCTGACAGTTCTAAAACAGACTTACTGTCTTTAATGCAGTAAATAATTGATGGGCTTTCCAAAGGCGTTAATTCTGCCAGCTGAGCAGCTGAGAACTGTGAAGTGCAACACATCTACATTTTAAATAATTACCTCTCCTTGGCAGAGAAATTGCTTTTCCATCCATTAATAAGAGGAAAATGAATGTTGAGTCTCTAGTAAAAGAGATTAAACATGTATCTCTTTGGATGCTTGACTGCATCTTTAACAGACTTGAAATTCTTCTGGTTACTTAAATGCTGTGTATTAAAAGGAGATTGTGGTCTTGGGTTAATCGTTAAAGAAGTTTAAATTAGTTTTTTTTTTTTTTTTTGGCATAAAAGTTGTTCCCATTGATTACTGCAAGTGGTCAGAAAAATACCTTGTGTTGATTTTTTAAACATCTATAATGCTTCACAGATTTACAAAATAGTATAGTTTGAGATTTCTCAGCTGACAGCTTCTGTTTTATCACTACCAGACACCTATACTATATCACTAACAATGCAAAGACAGCCTGAAGAATCTATTTCCTTTTTTGTCCTCAGGAGAGGGCATTTCCATAATAATTTTGTATTTTTTCTTATTTCATCATCATATAAAGTGTTGTTTTTTACTCATAATCAGAGTTTGCGGTTGCAGTGAGCTATGATCATGCCACTGCCCTCATGCCTGGGCAACAAAGCAAGACCCTGTCTCAAAAAAAATAAAAAATAAATGATAGAAAGAAAGAATGAAAACAATTTAGAGTAATATCCTTTTGACCTTGGGACACAAAAAGATTTCTTAGGTAGGATACCAGAACACAAAATTTTCATTAAAATGGAAAACCTCTTGGGAAGAGATTGTTAAAAAAAATGAAAAGGCATGCCACAGACTGGGAGAAAATTTCTGATAGATAGATAGAAAGACAATACAATTTAAAATGAGAAAGAAAATTTGAAAAATGATGCCACTAAGGAAAATATTAAAATAGCCAGTAAGCACATGAAAAACTGATCAACTTCACTGACCTTCAAAGCTTATGGCAAATTAATACTGTGAGAAATGCCTATTGAAATGATTAAAAAGACGGACAGTATCAAGTGCTGGTGAGGTTATGGAGCTTATGTGAGTGTAAAATGATATAACCACTTTGGAAAATAGTTTCACAGTTTCTCATAAAATTAAACATTTAATATATGACCTTGCAATTCCACTCCTAATTATTCACCCAAGACAACTAAAAACATATATTCACACAGAGACTAGCGCTTGAATGCTCACAGCAGTTTTTTCTTTCTTAGCAGTTTGAGTCACAATATTCAAAAACCAGAAACAACTGAAGAATGGGTACATAAATTATGGTATGTACTTAAAATGGAACACCAGTTAGTAATGTAAATAAATGAATGAGTTAACTGTTACTTGCAGCAAGTGGGCTCAGAAAGTATTGTGTGATTCCATTTACATTAAATTCTAAAACAGGCAGTATTAATTCATAATGGCAGAAAGTCGATCAGTGGTTGTTTAGGTGGATGGGAGGGAATGACCTGCAGATTAATACAAGGGAATTCTTTTCTATGTTCTCTCTTGCTTATGGTAGTAGTTACATAGATGTATATATTTGTCAGACTCATCAAACTGTATACTTAAAATGAATACGTTTATTGTGTGTAAATTATACATTTATTAAAGTTTTGCTAGCACTCTGGGAGGTCAAGGCCGGAGGATTGCTTGAGCTCAGGAGTTCAAAACCAGCCTGAGCAAGAGCGAGACCCCTGTCTCCACTACAAATAGAAAAATTAGCCTGATGTGGTAGCCAGATGTGCCTATAGCCCCCCTGCTAGGCAGGCTGAAGCAGGAGGATCACTTGAGCCTAGGATTTGGAGATTGCTGTGAGCTAGGTTAATGGCAACATACTCTACTCAGGGCAACGGAGTAAGACTCCATCTCAAAAAAAAAAAAAGAAAGTTTTAAAAAGTATTCTGGCATCTGACAAATATACTCAGCCAATTGGAAAAATAAGAATGCACACAGGCATTCTTATTTTCCTAAATATTTGATAAATCTGTTGAAAATAATGAACATTAGAATGCTTAATAAGAAAACCCTTTGAATATGGCCAAAGATATTTTCACAAGCCTGAACATTTCATGATTCAAAGAGAAAGAAAATAAATATTCACATAATGATGTTAAGACACTTTCAATGGCTGAAACCACAGGATAGGCAAGTTAGGAAAATTAAATGAGCTAGAAAATCAGTTGTTAACTTTATAATAGGATTTTCCACATGCAACAAATAAAAGCAATATCATGGATTTTGTTCTACTTTATGTTGGTTATGGATATATGCAACTTCAGTCAGGTATCAAATCATCTCCTTTGTTTGGTGGTGTTTTCTTCAATACTTCTAACAGGGTTTTATGTGGTATGTTTCATAAAGATTAACTATATTCTGGGCTACTAACATGGAAGATACCTTCATGAGTTCGATTATCATTATCTTTAAGCAGCTTAAGAAATGTGCTGCTATAAGCTGCTTAAGGAGTTGATGCCCATGGGGACTTTGAGACCATTGTTTTCCAGTACTCATAGTCATCTTAAAAGTTTATTAATCAAACTTTAATAGGCTATGATATTATTATGAGGCGAATGTGATAACCACTACGGAAACAACTGTATATTATTATGGTTTCATGTCATCTGAGGAGTTTAAAGCTTTCTGTCAGTACTAAAAGTCTGTTTCTTTGCTTTTGTGTACAAATTTGGCTACTAACTCTTTTATCTTTTACATAATTAGTTTGTAAATTTCTGTCTATACAAGTTTTTTTTTTTTTTTTTTTTGAGACAGAGTCTCACTCTGTTGCCCCAGCTAGAGTGCCATGGCATCAGCCTAGCTCACAGCAACCTCAAACTCCTGGGCTCCAGCGATCCTTCTGCCTCAGCCCCCTGAGTAGCTGGGACTATTGGCATGTGCCACCATGCTAAGCTAATTTTTTTTATTTTTGGTAGAGATGGGGTCTCACTCTTGCTCAAACTGGTCTCGAACTCCTGAGCTCAAACAATCCTCCGCCTCAGCCTCTAGAGTGCTAGGATTACAGGCGAGAGCCACCATGCCTGGCGTATACAGGTTTTTTAATTTAATTTTATTTTTTAGGAAAATATGAGAGTATACACGTTTTGGTTACATTTTATATCTTTGCCTCTCCCTAGCAAGGGTTAGAGGCATGCCCCTCCCCTCCACAATGCTTACCGCATCCCTTAGATGTGGGTCTACACCCCCAACCCCCAAATCTGGTGAACACCACCACTGTTTGAGCACCTTAGTGCTCAAACCAATTTTTTTTTTTTTTTTTTTAGTCAGTACCAATTTGATAGCTAGTACATGTGGAGCCCATTCTTCTGATCTTGTGTCACCTCACTTTGGGTAATGGACTTAAGCTCAATCCAGGATAATATAAGTGGTGCTAGCTCACTGTCGTTTCTTAAAATTGAGTAATATTCCATTGTAAACATATACCGAATTTTAATAATCCACTCATGAATTGACGGGCACTTCGGTTGTTTCCACTACCTAGCAATAGTGAATTGTGCTGCCATAAACATTTGGGTGCAGAGGTCTTTATTATAGAATGTCTTATGCTCTTTTGGGTAGATGCCTAATAAAGCTGTTGCTGGATCGAATGGTAATTCTATTTTTACCTCTTTGAGGAATCTCCAAATTCTTTTCCACAGAGGTTGCACTAATTTGCAGTCCCACCAGCAGTGTAAGAGTGTTCCGGTCTCTCCACATCCTCGTCAGCATTTGTTGTTTTCTCATTTTTAGATAGAGGCCAATCTCACTGGGGTTAGGTGATATCTCATTGTGGTTTTGATTTGCATTTCTCTAATGATTAGAGATGTTGAACTTTTTTTATATGTTTGCTGACCATTATTCTGTCTTCTTTGGAAAAGTTTCTGTTCATAGATAGATTCTTGTTATCAGACCTTTATCAGAAGTGTAGAGAGCAAATATTTTCTCCCATTCTGTAGGTTGTCTGTTTGCTCTAATGATAGTGTCTTTCGCTATGCAGAAGCTTTTTAATTTGATCAGATCCCATTTGTTTATTTTTGTTGCTGTGGTGATTGCTTTGGGGGTCTTCTTCAAGAATTCTTTGCCTAGGCTGATGTCTGTGAAAGGGTCTTCCCAACATCTTCTTCCAGGATTCTTCAGGTTTCATGCCTTAGGTTTAAGTCTGTTATCCATCTTGAATGTATTTTGGTGAGAGGTAGGGATCCAGTTTCATTCTTCTGCATGTAGCTATCCAGTTTTCCCAGCACCATTTATTGAAATGAGATACTTTTCCCCAGTGTATATTTTTGTCTGTTTTATCATAGATTAGATTACCATATGCAGATGGTTTCATCTCTGGAATCTCAGTCCTGTTTCAAAGATCAATGCCTCTGTTCTTGTGCCAGTACTATGTTAATTTGATTATTATTGCTTTATAGTACAACTTGAAGTCTGGAAGACTGATGCCTCCCAGTTTGTTCTTTTTCCTTAAGATGGCTTTGGCTATATGAGGTCTTTTCTGGTTCCATACAAAGTGAAGAATTATTTTTTCTAGATCTGTAAAGAATGGTGATGGTACTTTGATGGGGATTGCATTTATTCTGTAGATCACTTTAGGTAGTATTGACATTTTAACGATATTGATTCTACCAATCCATGAACAAGGTAGATTTTTCCATCTGTTTATATCTTCTACAATTTCTGTTTTTAGTATTTTGTAGTTCTCCTTGTATAAGTCTTTAATATCTTTTGTTAAGTATATTCCTAGATATTTAATTTTCTTTGGGATTATAATAAAAGGTATTTACGTTTTTGATTTGAGTTTCAGCTTGACTGTTTTTGGCATATGTGAATGCCTCTGATTTGTGTATATTGATTTTGTAACCTGAGACGTTACCGAATTTGTTTATCAAATCTAGGAGTCTCTTGGATGAATCCATAGGGTTTTCTCGATATATCATCAGTGAAGAGTGAGAGTTTGATCTCATCTGCCCCCACTTGGATGCCCTTAATACCCCTCTCTTGCCTGATTGCCATAGCTAGGACTTTGAGGACTAAGTTGAATAGGAGAGGAGATAGTGGGCATCCTTTTCTAGTTCCAGTTCAAAGTGGGAATGGTATCAATTTTTTCCTGTTCAGTATGATATTGGCCATGGGTTTGTCATAAATGGACTTGATAATTTTAAGGTATGAGCCGCCTATGCCTATTTTGTTAAGAGTTTTTATAATAACGGTGTGTTGGACCTTGTCAAATGCTTTTTCTGCATCTATTGAAAGAATCACATGGTCTTTGTTCTTGTTTTTATTTATGAGGTGAATTGCATTTATAGATTTGCACATGTTGAACTAGCCTTGCATCCCTAGAATAAAGCCCACCTGGTCATGATGAATTTTTTTTTTTTTGATGTGCTGCTGAATTCTATTTGATAGTATTTTGTTGAGGATTTTTGTATCTATATTCATGAGTGATATTGGTCTGTAATTTTCTTTTTTTGTTATGTCCTTTCCTGGTTTTGGTATCAAGATGATATTGGCTTTGTAGAATGAGTTAGGAAGGATACCATCCTTCTCAATGTTGTGGAATAATTTCTGTAGTATAGGTATGAGTTCTTCTTTGTATGTTTGGTAAAACTCTGAAGTGTAGCCCTCTGGTCCGGGACTTTTCGATTTTGGGAGGTTATTAATTATTGCTCCAATTTCTGAGCTTGAGATTGGTCTATTCAGAAACTCTGTTACCTCTTGGGTGAACTTAGGGAGGTTGTATGTTTCCAGGAATGTGTCCATTTCCTCCTCGTTATGTAGTTTTGGGGCATATAGTTTTTTATAGTAATCAAAAATAATGTTTTGTATTTCTGTGGTGTCTGTTTGGACCTCTCCTTTTTCATTTCTAATTGAGTTTATTAGAGTCCTTTCCCTTTGAGTTCTTGTCAGTCTAGCAAGAGGGCTATCAATTTTGTTTATCTTTTCGAAAAACCAGCTTCTGGTTTTGTTGATCTTCGATGTAATTCTCTTGTTCTCAATTTCATTTAGTTCTGCTTTGATATTAGTTATTTCTTTTCTTCTACTAGGATTGGAATTGGCTTGCTCTTCTTTTTCCAATTCCTTGAGTCTATTCGTTTCATTGTTAGTATCTAAGCTTTCTG
>CAUYMX010129265.1:0-20339 GCA_963573855.1 Lepilemur septentrionalis | reverse complement strand
ATATTTTAGTTATTTAATTAATGTAAATATCTATTTAATTATTCTATAATAGCAAATATATTTCATTATATATGACATGTATATAGTATATAACATTATATATACAATATTATGTGTATTACAGTACAATATTTTATACTGGACAGCATACACAAAAGAAACATAAAGACTGAAATTGATACTATTTTCTCCCCTGAGAAAGTTTCCTTTTTTCTTTGTCAAGGATATAGGGAGGAGCTATCACCTTCGTCCAATTAAGCATTGATCAAAATCGGAACTAGTTTGAAGTTTTAGGCAAGTTTAGCTCACCTCTCTTTTCTTATGTCTCCAGGACAAGATGTATTTTACATTTGTTTCAGGCCCTCTCTCTAGTGAAATTGTGTCTCCTAAACACCACGGGGCTGAGAAAACTCAGTCAGCTCAACTCTCCAGCCTTCCATATTATCATCTCTTTACTTAGAAAAGGAAAAAGACTTCCATAAACCTGAAGTTCTTCTAGATTCCAACCCAGCCCCTGTATCCCCATAGCCATCACAAGTTTACAGGGTTTTTCTGTACCCAGCTGATAATCTTTGCCTAGACAAAGACTGGTCCTCAGCCTGCAGCCCAATAACCCCAGGGATAGAAAAGGTTTGAGATCCTGATCTTACTTAAAGGCTCTTTCCTATCTTCATTTATCTTAACTTCTTCACTTCTAGTGTTTTAAAAAACACAAATTTTTAATTCATCTTTGGTTTTTCTTAGGTGTTGTTTTGGAAGAGTGATTTTCTCTTGCTAGCTACTAAACCCTACTTAAGTATAAGTCTGATTTTTTTGTCTCTTTATATATTTTTGTAGTATCTGAGCTTTTGAAGATAAGAATGTCATCAGAAGCAGTGGGGCAGGCCGTACAGACAGCATTGTACTAAAGAGTAAGTAGATTGGATGGAGGAAAAGGATTTTAACAATTACTGGTGGTGTGACTTTAAGCAAGTCTTATATATTCTCCAAGCATCATGCTCTTATTAAGGACTCAATAAAGGTAGCTGAGCTATAAAGGACAGTTCTTCTACTTGCCTTATCTTAATTCCTTCACATTCTGGTAAGAGCACTCTGATTTTCCTTGAGGAAAGAATCTAACTCATTCTCAGGCCAGGTAGTTTGTGTGAAATTGATCCCACCCCTGGCCTCAGGAGTAGGCACATAACTCGGAAAGCTAATCAGAGCATTTCGTCCCCCTAGCCAGTAACACCCTTAACCAGGGCCAATGGCTCCTGCCAAGGGCCCCACGCGGCCCATTTTGGCAGTCCTCTGGCAATTGCAATAAAAGGACACATCTTTGAGTTTATTGTTTGAGAGGATAGAGTGAAAACCTAGAGCTGTTAATATCACATTATCGCCTCAGTGTGCCATTCTCCTGCCTGCCAGAGGCAGCACAAGGGAAAACAGAGCCAAAGAACTGAGACAGCCACATCCTGATGGCCTCACCCAAACTTCAGGATCCAGATGAGCCTGATCTAATGTGAACTTCCCAGTGCACTGTTCTCTTGAAGCCTCCTCTCCGAAAACGAGTCCTGACTAACACAAGATCTTAACAGCAGTAATAGCAACAAGGTAGACAGCATCCTCTCAGTCATGAAAAATAAACACTTAAGTGTGGGGAAAAAAAAAGAATAATTACAATTTCTATAAAGATCTTTGCATTCTCTCTAAGAAGATGACAGGATTTTTTTGGATACTGAAAAGATTGACTCGTTTATCAAGTTCACACTTTATTTTATGGCATAAGCTGCAATTTCACTATCAGTGTAAAGAAAGATTGTAAGAAAAAAAGATAATTCCAAAATCAATCAAATAAACCCGTCTCCCGGTTCTTTACTAACTAATCCTTTAATTATTAATCACTAAATCTCTCCAACTGTCAGTTTTCTCACCCATGTGTTAGTAAGGTACATGATCTCAAAAAATGAATATTAACGATACCATTTGCGAGTAGTATCCATAACAGTATGTGCTGTATGCTGTCATAGAGGCGTGTGCATAAATTATAGATTTTTATTATTTTGCATATTATGAAACACTATTACCTTTAAAATAAATTTAGATTTATAGTTCTCAAAATGTCTATTTGAAACATGAACAGTAAAAGCAAGTCAGATATCATTGGAAAGGATTTCATTTGGGTTTTTTTGGCCTTAGGCATCACAAATTGAATCCACGGATAAAAATCGGAGAGAGGAAGATTTTGACTTAATATTCTAACGATTACCACTGAAGATGTCTGAAGATGAAATAAGCCAAAATAAATAATTTTTATGTTTCCATTTGCCTTTGAAATTCTTTAAATCTATGAGTTTTATGGAGAAAGGATGGATATTATTTATAAAAATGGAAATGATTTTTCTTAGAAATATCGACTGTGCAGAAGAGAATTGACATTATAATTAAATGGTGCCAGGTTTAAAATCTTATTGAGAAAAAAATTGAAAATAATTGCTGTTAATCCCATTTTTATGGATTAAAAACTGAGGCTTACAGAGATGAGGTAACTTGTCCAAGGCCACTAGCAAAGAAATCAGAGACTGATTGTATTCTCCAAATCCTGTCTTTCCACTACACAGTGCTGTTTCTTCAATATCACACACATGAGACTTCTTCTCAAAGATGTTAAATGTTGCCTTGACCTAAGTCAATATTCAGAAAGATGCTTGGACAGTATAGGCTTGAGAAAATAATAAGACAAAATTAGCAGAGGGATAAAATTTATAAATATTTACAATAATTAAAAGGAAAAATGTAAAATAAATTATTGATTTTTGTAAAGTTTATCTTAAGCATAATACATACAAAAAATAATAATTTCCATAGCCACATTCCGCTCCGTAGAGTCCAGGGCTCAGGGAATAGGACATCACAAACTGCTAACATGGAACTAATTAGCACTAGACAGTTATCATATTTAACATCGGTGCTAACCTATAACATATTCATAATTATTTTCAGATTCATCAGTGCAAATAGTATAGCCCACCTCCATATCAAAAAATCTAGGTCAAGAGTCACACTAAAAGGTTTTGAAGATCTTTATGGGGATATAACTGTTTTCACAATTTCCGGGATAGAAGACAAATTTCTGCCAAGGACAGTTGCTTCAATAATGTCGCTTTTATGTTCAGAACAATGGACACGTCATGGCTCAAGGTTGAAAATTTGTAGATAAGAGTAGCATGTACTATTTATGTACTTCTTCTACAAAAGCAGATCTTATTATATCTAAGAGGTAAGAAAACACGATGATTAAGAACATGGGGGCTGGAGCCAGACTGCCTGAGTTCAGAGGCCCCCTGCTTGTTACTAGCTGTGCAACATTGACAAGTTTATTGATTATATATGCCTATCATTGTCCGTTCTGTGAAAAGGGGATCCTAATATTGCATATGTGTGTTAATATAAAGTCCTTAGAAAATTACCTGGTCCAAAATGAGCCCTGGATATATATTAACCTTGATTATAATACCTCTTTTTTTTTCCTGAATAAATACCATTGGCTTCTCCATCTTTTTCAGTTGTTATTTTGTTTTCATTGGGGTGGGAGGAATACTTGGAAATATATTTTACACAAATAACTGAATTTTAAAACTTTATCACCTTCACAAAGCAATAAAATATTTTAAAATAGCTGTTGTACTTGGTTCAGGAAAGATATTTTCAATATATTGATTCAAGTAGAGAAATTACATTTCCTATGTCATCTCATTTGTGTAAATTTGCTCCCTTAAAGTGAATAATGAAGCACTAGAAGATATCAACAAGGTTGGAGGAGAATTTGTGCTACCTAAAATTCATGTGAGATGGACAGGACGTATACAAATGAACTATTTATCAAGTTTATAATTCCTGTAAATTCAGAAAACTACAAAGAAAAATTACACTTATATATGGAAAGATCAAGGGGGAGAAAGGACAAATTTACTTTAAGTATTTACTTTAAATGTAATCCAATCTTGTAAATAAAAAACAAGTATCACAAAAGCAAATGTAATTGATGATAGGTCAAATATATATAGTTTTGTCAATCTCTTTACAAATCGGAATCAATAGATTTTTATTTATTTATTTCAGCCTATTACGGGGGTACAAGTGTTTAGCCTTTATTTCAGCCTATTACGGGGGTACAAGTGTTTAGTTTACATATATTGCCTTTCCCTCACCCAAGTCAGAGTTTCAAACTTCAAGCCTGTCCATCCCTCAGATGGTGAGCACAATACCCATTAGGTGTGAATGTACCCATCCCCTCCTCCCCCTCCCACCTGTCCAACACCCAATGAATGTTACTACTATATGTGCATATTAGTGTTGATCAATTAATATCAATTTGATGGTAAGTACATGTGGTGCTTGTTTTTCCATTCTTGTGATACTGCACTTAGTAGAATGGGCTCCAGCTCCATCCAGGATAATACAAGAAGTGCTAGGTCACCATGGCTTTTTATGGCTGAATAGTACTCCATCATATACATATAGCACATTTTATTAATCCACTCATGTATTGATGGGCACTTGGGTTGTTTCCACATCTTTGCAATTGTGACTTGTGCTGCTATAAAAATTCTAGTGCAGATGTCTTGTTTATAGAGTGTCTTTTGTTCCTTTGGGTAGATGCCCAGTAATGGAATTGCTGGATCAAATGGTAGTTCTACTTGCAGCTCTTTGAGGTATCTCCATATTACTTTCCACAGAGGTTGTGGAATCAATAGGTTTTTAAATAACTGAGACTCTTTGTGCCTCCATAGCTTCACTGATAGATGGGATCATATTACTTAAATTCATAAATGTGTAGAAATATCCCCTGGCATTTTTTTGAAATAATTTTGGTGGTCACAGAGTCATTTAGAAATGAAAACCAGTAAGATGTAAATCAGTGTAAGTTCTGCAAATCAGGAATAATGAGAATGGATATAGAATAGTTTGTTTTTCATATTTATTTCATATCAGTTTTCAATTCATAGAGTAAGCTTTATTTTAAAATGTATTTCCTTTTTCTGTGGATTCTGTGATTTAATGAATAATTTCTACATACAGTAATCTACCCACTGTGAAAGAAGTAATGTTTAAAGCCAAATTTGGGGATTATGTAGCCTAAAAAATAAGACAATGTAGTCAAAGACTGGCATGCCTTAATTAAGGAAGGTCATACTGTTTGATTGAGGTGTCGAGTTCAAGATAGATGCACATAGAGTGGTCAGATCAAACAAGACAATAGTGCCAGCCAGGTCATTTGGACCAGGATTACCCTCCCAGTTAATCTGTCCTTTTTGCCTTACCTGTTTTGTGAACTTCAAGCTATTAATAGTTTCAAATGTAAGCTTTGGTTTCAATATTTTGTGAATCTTAGCTTGACTACTCTGGAGGTTATGTATCCCCTCCTGCTTCACGATCTCCTCGTATCCTGACCTTGCCACTACCATCACATTTTATCATGCCTTACAATCATAAACTACAATTTTTATCACCATATAGATTTTATCACCATTGTGAACCACTTGAGTACTGGGATTACATTTTATTTGTTTTTTATCAATGTAAATTGGCATAGTTTCTACTACATAATATCCATTCAATATATACTTTTTTGACTTGAATAAAAATTTTAAACTTCAGTAATTTAAAATGTATGGTTCATGGTCTGTCTATGCATTTGTGAAAGAAAGACATTCCATGTTGAAGCCTTTTCACATCTCTATAGGCATTTTTCATACCCTCCTTGTGTTCTTAGTCCTATTCCTCTTGTTCACTATGTTGTTCCCAGTGCCCTCTTTAGAGTTCCAGCATTCATTAATCTTTCTTGTGTATATTATTATTTCTTTCTAGCAATTTTTCAAGATTTGCTTAATATCTTTCTTTCCTGTGTTCTTACAAGGTACTTCTTATAGAGCTAATAGATCAAAAGAGAAAGATGGTTTTCTTCCAGAGCCAAATAATACATAACTCTAGTTATCTGGCTAGCACTTTAATGATTAATCATACTTAAAATATCTATTACAAAAATTTTTAACATACTTAAGTTTTAAAACACAGTGTCTAACTTTTAAAAAATGTTTTAGGCATGTGTAAGTGCCTTAGTCCACCTTTTAAAAAAGCATCAAACTCACATCGTGGTTTTTTGACATAGTGACCACATGTTTGAATAAGGAAACAAATTTTCTTTCCCATCCATCTCACCTGCTCACTCCTCCTTTTCATCATTAGGCCTTTATATTATTCCAGAGTGAAGTCTATAAAAGCTCAGTCTTGCAAACTCAAATACTTGAATTCATTACTCTGTAGACAGACAATTCTGTTTCTCAGGGGGCAGACTCACATTGACCAAGCACACAGTCTAATTGTTTACATTTACAAGGAAAAAAATAAACTATCAAGTGGATAAGAGTATCTATACTTATAGAACCAGCATATTTGTATCCCTGCAAGAGATCTAAAATTTGGAAAAGGAAATATGTACCAGTGTAAACTAATGTGAGACGATATAGTCTCCCTTGCTTCTACTGAAGCAGAAACTCCCAATACTAGTGTACAGTCCAACATAAACCTTCAAGAACAAGATTCTACTATTAACCAACCTCCCAACTTCATTTTAAATTTTTTGTTTGTTAGTCTATTAGTCTGTCGTTTTGTTTAGTGTATTCAGATCCAATCTCTTTTAGGGGATTTTGAGTAGACGGCTGTTACTTTTATAGCCTGTTTTTCAGAGCAGTCTAGTAATTAAGGCATAAGCAGTAAGTGCTTATGAAAAACTTAACCCTTTATTGAAAAATTTCTTCTCATTAAGCAACATTTATGAAAACAAGGTGGCTTAATATGTAGCATGTGAGTAACCTTCATCCAAATGCTTTATCCAAATAAAGTTTGCTGCAACTAAATATACTTCCCCTACATTGCCAAAAATCTAAAAGTGAAGGGTGTATGTAGATCAATTAAATGAAAAAATAATCATTTTAGACAAAGTTTTAAGGGAATAAATTATAGAGTTGTTAGAATTTGAACTTAAGCATTATGAAAAACAGAAGATGAATAGGCCAAGAAAATGAAAAAATAAAAATCAGACTCTCCTTAGTAGATTAAATTGAATGTACAAAAGACAAATGTAGAAAATCATAGGTTTTTTAGAGAGATAATTAATAAACTAGTTTGGATAGAACTGGTTTGTACAAGGGATTAGTGGTAAATAAGAAGAGAAGGAAAGTTTGGGACCAGAATGAAAAAGGCCTTGAAATATGTAAATCTGAAAATAACGTTTTCCAGACTCCTTTGATAGGCGTAACTTTAAAATAACCCCCAAATCCCCTCTCCTGGTATAACACACCTTCTATGGGTTATTGAATCAAACACAAATGTAAATGCTGTTCTGAAGGGAGGAATTTTTGGAGAGGCAATTAAGGTCTCAAAATACTTCACCTTAAGAGAGACACCAGTTGGGTTTGACTTAATCAGCTTAAACTCTTAACTGGGACCTTAGAAGGAACTGGGACCTTCTAGAAGTCAGAGACTGGAAGCAAAAGAGAAATTTGACACAAGGGAAATTGTTGCTAGCTTTTTGAAGATGGAGGGCTCCAGTTGGCAAGGAATGTGTACAGCCTCAAAGACCTGCTAAGGGCCCAAGCTGACATCAATCAAGAAAACAGGTACCTCTGTCCTACACAGCAGGAAATTAAGTCTACCACATCTACCTAAGCTGGGAAGACTATGAGCTCCAGGTGAGAACAGCCATTGACACTTTAATTTCAGCCTTGTAAGACATTAAGCAAAAGAGCCAAGCAAGCCAGGTCTGGGCTTCTGAACTACAGGACTAACTACGTGGTGTTTTAAGAAGCTAAGTGTATGGTAATTTTTTAGACAGCAATATAAAACTAACACAGCCTGATACAAAGCATCATTGCCTCCAACTTTCCTTTTTTCTTTTTGTTTTATTATATAAGATTATTACATGTATGTCTTACATATATTTTTATATATTCAAATGATTAGTTTGTAATTTTATACTTATTTCTTTTAGAAAAGAATTATTATATTACTAATATTATCAATACAATTAATTATATTAATTTATATTAATAAATAATTTCAAAATACAAAGAACTCATCAGAAGTAAGCTGCTTGCTTATAGGAATTTTAAAATTTGACTTTAGTAGAAATAAAAGGCATTATGCTAATAGTATGGAAAGATTCTAAGTAGTATCACAAACCATTTCTTTATTATACAATTTGAATAGCAGCAACATAATAGGTATCTGTAGGTATTTGTTATTCACCATCTTTTTTAAAACCCTATTTTAGAAGAAAATGAATACCAACATTTCTTTTTTTTTATTTCAGAAAATTATGAGAGTACAAACATTGTGGTTACATTTTATATCTTTGCCTCTCCCTAGCAAGGGTTAGAGGCATGCCCTTCCCCTCCATATGCCCACCACGTCCCTCAGCTGTGAGTCTATCTCCCACCCCCTAATCCCTAGTGAACACCACCACCGTGTGAGCACCGTAGTGTTAATCAGTCAGCACCAATTTGATGGCGAGTACATGTGGAGCCCACTCTTTTCCTTACTGCTTCACCTGTTCTTTTAATTTGCTACATCTTCTAAGTTAAAAATAAGCATTAGCAAGATAACATTAAAAACGAATAATACAATTCTAAATGGTACATAATTTGATTCCAAGAAAGTTTTAGATATTGTTTGAAAACTGTTTTTCTGTTTAATAAGGATATAAATCATCAATTTTATAATAATTAATATAATTTAAAGAGAAAGGAAGAATATTTACTACATGTACACTTACAGAAATAAAAACAGTGCCTCGAATGAACTAAAGGGATTATTGGAAGAGATCAAGATAAACAAATAAATAAATGAACATATATATTGACACATATCTATATGTACAGTCATCCCTAAGTATTCATTGGTAGAAATTGGTTCCAAGACCTTCCAAAGATACCAAAATCCATGGATGCTGATATAAAATATCATTGTATTAGCATATAACCTGTGCACATTTTCCTGTATACTTTATCTCCAGGTTACTTATTAATATAATACCCAATACAATGCAAAAGATAGGTAAATAGCTGTTATACCGTATTGTTTAGGGAATAATGGTAAGAAAAACTGTACATGTTCAGTACAGTTGCAATTTTTTTTCCAAATCTTTTTGATTCGAAGTTGGTTGAATCCACAGATGCAGAACCCATGAACATGGAGTGTTTACTGTATGTGTGGGTATATACACTCACACACATACATATATATATTACATATGTACACAGACACATATATATACTTAAAGCATGGTACAAAAAGTAGCTAAATTTTAAAAATGAATATGTTATTTTAATGAAATAAAATGTAAACACTATAAAAAATTAAAATTTATTGCTCTTCCTCTACCACCACTTTCATTTCATTAAAATAACAATAATAAATATTATAACCATAGAAATATTTAACATTTTAATTGGTGATAAGGAGAGATATTTAAAAGATAATAATAATTTCTAAATCCTACTCTATGTTTTCTCATGTCATTTTTAAATTTCATACTCTTTAAAAGAAAAACGATCAGGCAGAAAAAAATTGTAATACACTTTGTGAAACTTTTGAATATCAAATATATTCTTTTATAACAAATACCTTTACATGTGTATTGATATATATATATTTTTTTATTTTTTGGATATCAGTACTTGGTTCTTCAAATAAGCAAGTTCTGACCTTTGCCTCACTTTATATTTTATGTTTCCAAGCATAACTTTGAAGTTATTGGGCAAACTCCCAGTAACAACCAGAACACAATAATTAACTAGTCTTTGGAAATTCCATTCCTTTCACATCAAAATTCTCCAAAATGGGCCAGGCGTAGTAGCTCATGCCTGTAATCCTAGGACTCTGGGAGGCCAAGGCGGTGGATCATTTGAGCTCAAGAGTATGAGACCAGCCTGAGCAAGAGCAAGACCTCATCTCTACTAAAAATAGAAAGAAAGTAGCTAGACAACTGAAAATATATAGAAAAAAGTAGCCGAGTGTGGTGGTGCATGTCTGTAGTCCCAGCTACTCAGGAGGCTGACACAGGAGGATCACTTGAGCCCAGGAGTTTGAGGTTGCTGTGAGCTAGGCTGATGCCATGGCACTCTAGCCCAGGCAACAGAGTGAGACTCTGTCTCAAAAAAAAAAAAAAAAAAAAACAAAAAACAATTCTCCAAAATGTTTTGAGATTCCCAGATGAAGACCACAGGAGTATTCATTCATGAAGCTGGTCTACAGCTGACCATTTTACAAGGGACATTTCTTCTGGTTCTTCTGTGACTCACTGAGGATAGGTCAACCACGTGCAGGGTTGGCCTCATGGGTCTGCTGCTACAGGCACAGTTACACAGGACCCCAAATTATGTAAAGTGTTCCATACTTGGGCTTTGATGCTCTCTAAACACTGTCTTGGAATTCTTAACCATTTTATCTTTGATTTTGTGTTTTTTGTAAAAATCCAATGGGACTATGGAGCATAAGCTGGGAGCTAGAATTCATGCTTCCACATGAGTGTCAGCAAGGCCCTGCACACAGTTTCTGGGTAGAGCCTAAGGCAGCTGTGAGAATCTACACTCACTTACCGAGTATCTGTGCCAGAAGGAATACAACATTAAATAGCAAATGTAAAACAAAAGACAGTTTAAAAGAGAGACTGTCAAAGAAAGGAAAATGCTTTTTCCTATTCTTTTAAACAAGAGAGCCCACAATGTTATTTGTCCTAGATACCAGAATTTATGTAGCTGGCCCTATGTATGTGCCCTGTAAAATACGAGCTGTCCTGTTGATGTTCCTAAATGTTGCTCCTCCTAGTTGTAGATGTTCACCAGCAGCCTGCTCCATAAGTGTCACTTCCCCCTTTTTCAAGTAAAAATAACAATCTAATCTACATACAGCATAAAAGTTTGAATCTTTTTTGCTTTTATACACTTTTATTAACAAGTATTTACCAATACAGTATCTATCTATAAAACGTGCATAAAAAGTTTTATGGTAATTGAAATTTGCAGATGATAAACATTGTGAGAATCCAATTTCCTCATGTGTTTTCAAAAACTCACATGAGGAAGCCCAGAAAGTATTATCATTACAATACTGGAGAAACTCAGATAAAAAATGTTAAGTAACTCGCTGGGCATCACAGTATAATTAATAACAGAGTCAATGTAGGTCTTTGTAGACTCTCTTACATGCTCTTTGACCACACTGTGCTGACGACATTGGGACTGGAAGGCTGTCTACTTTAGCTTCTAGCTTCACATGTTCTCCATCCAGCTGACTTGATAAAGCTCCATTTCCTCCTTGCTCTTGAGGCACTCACAGTTTTAGTTCTGGTTGCCTTTCTATGTTTTAAATTTCATATAGTCGAAAGTGTCTCCGGTTGTATATTTTACCATAGATATACCTTTATAAGGGGTCTACTGAAATTTGGTTCTACTTTAAGTTCAAATTTCTAGATTCACAGGTAGAATCAGGAACAGGCAATTGTGTCAATCATCCTTTCAACTGTGATTGCTTTAGGAATGGTCATGAGATATTATTTTGGCTAATGTTAGAGGAAATTGGCTTGAAAGCCTTCTCAGAAATTGTCCACACTCTTAATAAGGAACAAAGACAGGCTATTCTATTTTTCTGTCTCTGGATATTGCCATCTACATGTAACATCTATATCTATAACAACCCATAATCCTTACACCATGAATGGTAGAGGAGGAAGATGGAAGGACTTACTGTCACTATTAGTGAGATGAATGAACTGAATCTTGATGCACCCTACCTGTGGACTTTGTTAGGTGAAATAATAAATACCCTTATCGGGCAGGTCGTTTTTAGGTGGGTTTTCCAACAGCTTCGGTCATGAGCACTCCCACTGCTATGGTTGGGATGAGCCCTTACTAGGACACTCTGATTGCTTTTCTAGTATCTTTTAAAAATTAGATCACTTTGTGCCCCACAAATATATATAATTATAATTTGTCAATTTACTAGAAAATTCAAAAACTGTATAGATCACACCATGCGTGGGGAAATTCACTAACTCATATTAATATAAAAGAAGTTTTAGATTTTATTACTCCAAGGAAAACTCTTTTGAAAAATTTAAAGAAAAGTGGTACTTTTCATCCCAAAACATAATTTTATTGTTAATCAATCATTCTTTAACATTGCAGCCAGAATGCTAAAACATAAACTAAATCTTTTCAACTTACCTAAAATTCTTATGAGACTACCTAAACCTATTGCTTACAGCAGTGTTTCTCACACATGGCTGAACATTTTAATAACTTGGGGAGATTTTTAGAAATAATGATGCTCGGAGATTCTGACATATTATATATGGGTGTGGCCTGGGCATCACAATTTAAATGTGCAGCCAAGGTTGAAAATCTCTTCCCTAGAGTTTAATTTGATTGGTTTAGGGTAGGATCTTGAAGTTGCATGTTTTTGATTTAACTCCACAGATAATTACAATGTTGCCAGGATCGAGAAACATTGGCTATGGACAAAGTACAAATTCCTTAACATAGGGTATGATACATGTTATTATCTCTCTCTTAAATGTTTTCGAACTGTTTTTCTAAACAAGGACTCCTCCTTCACTCTATGTTCCAGTCACTCTACATCAGTTAGAATTTTGTTCCACTTCATGTAACAGAAGTACTCAAAAACAGTGGCTTAAATAGAATAGAAATGTATCTCTTTTATTTTTAAAAAGTTTTAAAGTATAAATTGATGTTTCTAAGATGTTAGCAGACATTTTATTATATTCTTCATCGGCTAGAAATTAGGTAGATGGACAAAACCAGCCACAACGGGGGTTGACCACATTGTCCTTACAAACAAAATCTGTGTTCTAAAGTGAATGGGAAATAAAGGATGGATTTTGATTTGCAACTGGCTACATATACCAAACTATATGAAATTTCCTCAAACATGTGATGCTGCCTCTTTTCATGTGTCCCTTTATTAAATTACCAAGTAACTGTTCACCTTTCAAGTAGCAGGCTAACTATGAGATTATCTACAAGACCCACTGCTCCCCCAACCCCACTTTATGTAAAATTGACTACTCCCTCCTTTTCTGTAGACACACTGATATCCTGCCATCTAGGAATTTGTATTGAATTACTTGTTTACATAATGTTATCGCCTTATAAAACTATGAGCGCCTTGAGGGAAGGAGGTCATACTGGGAAGCTTCATGAAGGAGGTGGAGTTTGAGCTGGATGTTAAAGGATTCACAGAGTACATGCCAAAGACAAAGTGGAAAAGATGTTCTAGAAATGAGTATGGTATGGTATGGAGGCAGTGAGAGTAACCTGGCTGGGACAGAGCTTTCAGTTGGGGACATAGATTAAAAAGAAAAAATATATATTTTCCAAGCATTTATTGTATCTAAACAATGTTCCAGGCACTGTGCTACTTGTTTTATTGCCTTAAGAAAAAATCTGAATAGAGAATATAAAAAATTATCATTATTGTTTTTATTTCAGAATATTATGGGGGTGCAAATATTTTGGTTACATATAATGCCTTTTCCTTTCCCTTCCCCCATACCGTGCACACCACATCCATTAGTTGTGAGTTTATCTACCCCCGCCATCCCCCCGACACCTGATCTGCACCCAATGAATATTACTTCTATGTGAGTCCCTTCGTGTTGATCAGTTAGTACCAATTTGACGGCCAGTATATATGATGCTTGTTTTTCCATTCTTGTGATATCTCACTTTGAAGGATGAACTCAAGCTCTATCCAGGATCATCTAAGAGGTGCTAGTTCACCACTGTTTGTTGTAGTTGAGTAGTATTCCATGGTATACATATACCACATTTTATTAATCCACTTATGTATTGATGGACACTTGAGTTGTTGCCACATCTTTGCAATTGTAAATTGTGCTGCCATAAACATTTGAGTACAGATGTCTTTATTAGAGAATGTCTATTTTTTTTTTACTTTGAGTAGAATTCTAAAGAAAATCAAATAATATAGATTTGGTGCAGGTAAGAAATTTCATGATTAACATAGTGCATGGAAAGATTATCATGTGGTGATATGCTGGAGAATTTGATGAAATGATGGCTTAGAACTAAGGATAGCAAAGATGAAGCATCTTTAATAAATGGATGAGAACACATGGCATTCCAGGTGCATTTATGGCAGAGTATTATCTCCCCTATGTAGACAAATTCTTTAAATACAACTGGGCTAAAATATCTTTTCAAAGCACATTGCAAAATATCTGGGGAAAAATAAGATATCTACTTTAACAATATATTTGCATTTGTATTTTTAATTGGCATGCTATGAGAGTATTTACTTTTAGATTATGAAGCTGACAAACATCTCTTCCCCCATGCTGCTGAATCTCTGAAGGTATATCTACATTGATCAAGAAATTCAAAATGATTAAACATGTGAGAGGATTCCCTATTCAAGCTACCTCAGTGTCAAAGTATTTTTTGTTTTAACTTGTGCTTCAATACTTTGTTTTACTTCCTGTTTTTATATAAAACTACATCTTCTTCAGGAATTTTCTTTGCAATGTGCCCAAATTCTCTGTATTGGTTAGAACTATTTCAGCTGCAAGAGCATACTTAGAGTTCCATCAGCAAGCTGGTAGAAAAGGAAGCTCCAGACCCTCCTTACTCTCGTGGAGACACCAGTTGAACAACAATCTGTAGACTAATTCCCTTTGTGAGACATCTAAAAACCAGTTAAGAGGCTCCTGCACCCAAAGCAACTGTGAAACCAGGAACATCAAAGATAGTAGAAAAATTTATGACACCTTCTCACCATAGTATCTCCTACAGAAAATAGTTGGGCAATTGAGAGGAATGTAATGGCCTCTGTAAACACATTGGCCTCCACACAGGCATGACTGGTCTGGCCTGAAACTTACTCTTGTGATTTTTAAGGTCACCATTCTCATCTAGCTTTGTGATGTTCCACAGTTTGCTAATGAGTAACAAATGGGCTGCCATGCTCAGTGCAGAGGGAGGAGGACAGATCCCCACCACAGCCCAAACCCACATTCCTGAGGCGGCACAGGGTGACACGGCCAGGAGGGTGCAGAGGATTCACCACCTAAACCACTCCTAGTATAGAATAGCATGACCACATCTTGAACATTTACTTTCAGTCTCAATGTGGCTGCACACAATGGGCTATTTATTTACTCTTAACTCAGTCTTCTTATCAGTCTTCCGATGATTCCACCTTTCCTCCCTGAATCACCTGGTTAAATTCATATGCCACAAGCAAGACTTGGGAAAACAAGAATGTTGCTTCATACACAGCTCCCATTCCCAACTACATTGTAGTAACAATCCATGTGATTTTCAAGTGAGCACATTCAGAATACACATAGAGGCATTCAGTTTTCCCTGACATGCCCTTGGAAGTTTGCAAGGGGAAGTCTTCAAAGGGACCTCCTGCCAGAATCCTAAATCAGAAGGTGTGCCAAAGTCCTTCTGCATTGAATATTCTTTTCTTTTCTCCCCTTTCCAATCTGTGGCCCAAATGGATGAGATGGGTACCCTGATTATTACCTTTAACTTTGTTGCTCTTATTGCCACACAATACTCTGAGCTGCAGTCTTCATATCTCACTAAACAATGACTTCCAAGCTTTGTCAAACTTGTATCCATAAACAGTAAACCAAAAAAGTATGAATGTCTGTGCATCAAAAAGAAACATAGATTTTTATAAGCAATCTTGCTTCTACTTTGTGCACAGCACTCTATTTTTCTACTGTAGTCAATTTCTCTTTTTAAAAATGTTAGTTATGACCAGGTAACTGACTTTACAATCTACTGATGGGTTTCTACCTATGGTTTAAAAAATCACTGTTCTCTCACACCTTTCTACTATCATAGCATAGCAAGGTTCATAATCTGGCTATAATTAGAAGAAACTTTGCAATATAACCCCTAGATCTATATCTTAATGCGATCTTATCTTAATCCTTCCCTTGAGGATTAAGGGAATTTAAAAAAAAAAACAAACATTTTTTAGAATCCTCAACAGTAGGCTTTCACAGAGATTATCTTGCTAAAAGAGGGAAAAGGAGTATTGAGACCTAGCTTAAGACTCAAAATTCCTTTGTTCCTGATTAGGAGACTTTTTCTTAAAGGTCCAGAGAGGAAATATTATGGGCTTTCTTCAACCATATGTCTTTGTTGCAACTACTCAACACTACCTTTATAGCATGAAAGTGGCCATAGCCAATATGGAAACTATGAGCATGGCTTTGTTCTAATAAAACATTATTTAATAAAACAGGTTGTAATTTGACAATCCTTGTTCTAGATAAAATTATCATATATGTTGCTCTTTGACATTTAACATATTTTTTTGTTTATTTGTTCAGTTGTAGATTTACCCATATTTTTATTTTCCCTCCACTGGACTTCTAGCTTCATGACAGTAGAGGCTTTTCTTCTTTTATCTTTGCATCCCAGTTTCCTGCAAATATTATAGTAAAGGCTCAATAAATATTTACTATATCTACTGTTAACTCTCCAAAAGACCAGCAGTATAACCAGCTGATTAAGCAAAGCTAAGTTTACGTTTATATTTATATAGTAAAGAAGAACACCACCTAGATAGAGTCTTAATAGTGCTTCAGGTAGACATAATATCAATAGAAGGATATTTATAGGGTTCTATGGCCTGGACTAGGTAATATTCTTTTACTTTTTATTTTGAAACAATTATAAATAATTGACTGGAATTTGTAAAATTAATATATAGAGGTCCCATGCACCTTTTACCCATCTGTTTCAATAATCCTATCTACATAACTGCGGTAAAACATCAAAACCAGAAATTGACATTGGTGCCATCTACAGACATTATTCAGATTTCACCAGTTTTTACAAACATTTGTGTGTGTGTGTGTAATTCTATGAAATTTTATCACATGTATAGATTCGTGTGAACATGAACACAAGCACAATTCATCTTCATCAAAATTTTTCTTTCTTATTATTAATATAGAGAGTGACAGATGCCATTTTGCTTTCCTCTTCCATAGGTTTTCTTCAGTAAAGGACAAAAGGACACTGTCCCTCCTGGGGCAAGTACTAAAATAAATTAATTTCGTTTTGCTACAGATGCTTTGCCTTTAAGATGGGCCAGTATGAGCACAAATCTAAGTAATTTTCAAATCATCCATATTAATCTTATTATTGCTGTTTTAATGCATTTGCAGTTATTGACACACTACTTAGAAATTACATCCTGAGCAGCATAAGTTGGATACTTTTTTCTCATAGTGATTGTGGCATGGAAAAGGACTGAGAAAATATTTGTTATATATTAATACTTATTATACAGCACCCAAAAAGCAACATTACAACAAGCCATGGAAATAATTTCATGTAGAATCAGAATGATGGATTTTATATAACCTCAGTCCCAATAATGAAAATTTAATGTGATGAAATTCTACCTGAATCTGAATGGAAGATGCAATAAACTGGCCAAAGGTGAGGATGATCGCGGATCTCTATCAACAGACACACACATGCCCACAGAGCTTTCAATTCCTACCAGAAAACTTAAGTCAGCTATTTAATTACAATATATTGGACTACATCAGACAGGAATTACTTTAGAGCTGTACAGTCACTTTGCCAAGGAGGGTATGGCTTCTCTTGGTTCACCTGCCTGGAGAGCACTTCTGTCTCCTCTCTCCCAACTCCAATTGCTACCAAAGTTTTATAATGTCTAACCTCACTTTTTTTGTGTGAACATGTATTTGAATAATCCATTCTGGAGATATTTCTCTCTTTTCTGAATTTAATAACATTTAAATCCTTAAACACACAATTTTAACGTTTGGAATGTTTTTATTTTTTTAAATCCCATTGTTCTTCAATGATTTCAGGTAAGTTAATGTTCTTTGCCCATAAAAAGGTAGGTTGCTAGACAGGATTATTCCTTTTTGTAATTCTAAATCAATCACAGCCAGAGATATACAAGTATGTATTCCACTGTTCGATCTTTTTGAGGGCACTTGGGTAGAATTTAACATACAGAAATAATATGTTTCTGTATGTTATACAGGTTATAATAATATATTTACATAATTATTTTTTTCTTCCTCCTGTAGAGTCTATTTCCTGTTGCTTTTCTTTTATTTCTGATTGTATTTGTCAGTACTTCCAGAACAATGTTAAGTATTAATAGTATTGAGGATCACGGGTGTCCTTATTTTTTTCCTGGCACTAATCATACTATTTCAAAGGTTTCCTCATTAAGTATGAATTAATTATTCTCTCATTCTAGGAAACTTTCTTACTTTATATCCTTGATTATGGCTTCAATTCTACTTTTTTGTTGTTCTCTAACTTCCTTTTCTTTTCTTGTCATCTTATTTATTCTGTATTCTGCATTATTTTCCTCACCATGCAAAATCCCTAATAGGTGCCCAATGATGTGCCAAACACTATGGCTGTACAATGGAAGTGAAGGTATTTCTATTTTCTCTGAAACTTTGACATTGTTTTAATGCTAAAAAGATTTGAAAACTGTATTCTTCATCTAATCACATATTCATGTCATCATTCGTTTGTTTTAATTATATGGTATAACAAAACATAAAGACCTAAATTCAGTTTGCAACTCCGCTATAAGACTTCAAACATGCAAACTGCATATGAGATAATGATTAGTTAATCTAGTAAGTACATTTTCTGCCTCTGTAGAGGTACATTCCTCCTCTGCCCACCACATGCTGTGAGTAGCACAGGGGTAGGGTTGCATACTGATATGGAGTATAGGGTCTGTTGATAATCCTGATGGGTAACAGTGAATGGAGTAGATGTTCAAACTCCAGGAGTTTTTCAACTTAGGGTAGAAAATAAAAATACAGAAGATTGAACAAGGGAGTCTCTCTAGAACGTAGAGAGAGGGGGCAGATCTTAATGTGGGAAAGCAAGTTTTTAAAAGGCACTTCCATTAGGAGACAACTATGCTGGTTTTATTTATACCTTCCTTCGCATCACCTCTGGGTTCAGCCTGAGGAATAAAGGATAATATTGAGAAAGCAATTGTTAGCAGCCAGTTTCGAATATATTTTAAAGATGTTTCCCCTAAGTTACAATTCTCTTGTTAATTCTTCAATTTCAGGAAAGGCTATTGCACATATAGCACTCTTACACTGTTGAACTCCTGTCGGTGATTCAATTCAGGGAGAAAAAGGAAAAAATTGGCATTGTCTTAAATCACCCTTTCACTCAGGCCAGAGCAGTGATACAGGAGTAGTGGAATTCCAGACTGTGATTAGTGAGGAGCAGTGGAGAAATGAGATAACCTCTTGACCTCATAAGAATTACACTGGGCTCTTATTAAATAAACATATTCCCGGTGGGTCTGGAACGAGATCTGAGACTTCATATGGTAGCCAAGATTCATCCAATGACGAAGTTATGTTGTGAAAATCTGAACTGCAGCCTGCTTTTACTTTAAAATGACAAGAATGAAAACGAATTAGAAATGTTTTCATTTCATTGTGTGTAACAGTGCAAGTATGTTGCCATGTTTACGTTTCCTGAAATTTGCATTTATTTGATTTGCTAAAAAAAATTTTAAAGCATAACGTTATCTTTTCCACAGGCAAAACTGGGTCCCAGTAGGAAAAAACTTTCACTTACAATTAATTCGTTCTGCTGCAAATTTCTGGAACTCATCATTTCAATAAGCAAGTATAACCAGCCATTTATGAAAACATAAACTATAAACTTTGAGTAATATGCAAATATGTAATATAAGACAATTAGAATTCTCCGTTATTTAATTTTATTTTAAGATTTGTTAGAATACATTCTCATCCATTCGTAGTTTTATTTACAATGGCTCAGAATTTTTCAGAAGCAAACACATGAAACATTTTGTTACAATAAGTATTAAATCTAAAATGAAACTACACTATCAATCTTATATCTAAAGTATTCAATATGTGGCATTTAAGTGAATTCATAACATACAACTAGACTAAGGTAGATTATACTCTCTGCCTAAGGGCCATTAGAATTTTAGTATTTCAAAATAAATGGCGGTACAGTTTGAGTAGTCAGAAATCCAACTCACATTGGGTTTTACTGTGCAGACTCTGATAGTGAGTGTCCTTGGAATTAATGACTGCAGGATGCAGGAGAAGGAAGCAAGATTGTACAGAGAGAGAAGTCCCAACAACAAACCTGTGAGCATCTCTGGGTCTAGAATGATTCATAAGAGTTGTGTTTGGGGCCAAAACGTCCTGATATTTATAT
>CAUYMX010129264.1:0-28054 GCA_963573855.1 Lepilemur septentrionalis | reverse complement strand
CAAACAAACAAACAAACAAAAAACAGAAAAAGAAAAAAGAAAGAAAGAAAAATAAATATAATGTTGAGGAGAACAAATTTTTCTCTATCCTCTTGGGTTCAATTCCTGGGGGCCTGCAAATTAAAGCAACAAAAGACTGACTAACGAGAGAAAAGACACGCAATTGTTAATATTTATATGCATTGGTGTTCATAGAAAAGAAGTAAAACTCAAAGAAGTAGTTAAACTCTAGGGTTTATATACCATTGCAACAAAGGAAAGGCTATTGCGGCTTCAAAGAACAAACAAATCTTGGAGAAATGACAAAGAAATCTATGGGGGAACTAATGGAAGACAGGTGTTATTTAAGTAAGATCTGCTTAGACAAATGTCTCAGTGTTGACTCCCCATCTCCATTGATAAGATGCCATTATTCTTGCTAAATTCATTTGATGGAGTCTTGAAAATTCATCTCAACACTTAGAATTGGGCCAAGCTACCAGGTGATATTATTACCTTTGTATTCATTTACATGTCATGCTAAAGTATGTAAAATAGAGGGATTTACAACATGGCTATTTTAGTCTATTAAAATGTAAAGCTCTTTGTGTAAGATCAGCTTTGGAATTAATGTATTCACTATATAAGATATATATTCTTTATTTTCCTTTGGAGGGTTCTGTCCTCCTACATGTATTGACTCTCAGTTGCCTTCAGCTCTAAATAATCCTTATGCCAAAGTGGCATATTTTTGGGTGACATATTCTAGTCCCCTTCAATGACTTTTTAAAACTGTACTAGGTTGCAATGTGTGAAGATTAGCAAAAATTGAAGAAAGCACTTATTCATTTACGTATTCATTCCTTCAATACACATTTACTGAGTGCTACCAGAGTGCCAAGCACGTGGCCGGGAGCTCAAATTGGAGACATTCTCTGCTTTCAAGGCATTCAAGCGAGGAGGGGTCAAGCTTGAAGATATGGAAGTATTTAGGTAAAATACAATGCCAACAGGCTGTGGAGGGAGTATGTACAAAGGGAACACAATAGGCGTTGGTGGTATAGTGGTTAGCATAGCTGCCTTCCAAAGGGAACACAATAGGATAGATTGTCTATTTTGTCTGAGAAAAAAAATAACACCATACTGAAAATATGAAGGTTGCAGATTTTCCACGGCTTCTGACCAACTCTAAGAGCAATCAGAAATCAGAGTCCCTCTGTGACTCAGTAGTGATTACTGTTGAATAGTAGACTTAGCTAGCAAATTAGTATTTACCAGAAGCTATGTTCAATAAACAGTTCATCTGGAGATATTACTTTGGTTGAAAATGTATGCCTTTGAAAGTTTTACCGTTTTGCTTATTTTCTTAAGAAAGGAAAGTAAACCAACAAAACAATAGTAATTACACCCACATCCAGTAATGTGGCGCTGTAAAAAATATATATACATAAAATTTGGGGTTTGGGGTGGATTTCGTGGAATTTCTAGTCTATTTCACTAGACTGTTTGTCTAGTTTAGTGCGCTGATGTATATTGAATACCTGTGTCTGACTTGTTACTAACCTAGTCTGGGAGCCTTCTGATGAAATGTTTTGGATTGAATTTTATGTAGTGACATTTGTTCACCATTTGAAAAATGCATTCGCTGGATTTGTTTAGTGATCTTTGCGCCTCTGGGCAGTTATTTCCTTAGAAACTATCCAATAGCTTGCAAGCAATTTCTCACAAGGACTCAAACTCATGGAATAGACTTTTCTCAACCAGCGAAACATTTCTAAAATCTGCTGTTGTTTTCCTAACTCCTTGATGTTTTTCCCTATCCCTATTATAATCCAATCTCAAATCTATTACAAATAAACTTTACCCTTTCTTAAGCTATCAATCACAGGCAAGATCTCTGTGAATTAAACCAGTTGCCCTGAGCAACACCGAAGTGCTACATATTTCGAGGAAATCAGCATCGCTCTTTGAAGTAAACAGGGGTAATTTTCCATTCTTTTTTAGAATACTTTGTGCCAATAAAAAAAGAAAAGAAAGCAAACCTCAATGTGACAACAATATAAATGTGTTGATTTTCAATCACTATGTGACTCAACTGCTGCTAGTGCCAGAAGAGAGGTTCTTTTGTAAGAAAATTCTTCCTGTGGCTTTGGCCAGGCTGCAGTGTGTGGGGGCAACGTGCAGCGGTGGCCGTGGTGCAGGTGGCCCTGTTAGGCAATGACAGCTGTAAATGGCCATTTATTCTGAAAGTCAAGCTGCTCACTTCTGCGTGCAGAGAACCTGGCAATTGCTTGAAATTTTCAAAATCTTATTTCTGACTTCATTTTTTTTTTCTCTCTTTTAGGGTGGTATATTTGATACAAGGATTTCCAGAATTTATTTTTGTCTGGTGCTTTTTTTTTCTTTCTGGATCTTTCTGTCTGCTCTGTCATTCTTTTTTGAGCATCTAACTTACCCTCCCACCCCACCTGCCGTTTTACAGATAAGGAAACAGAGAATCTAAGAATAATGGCCTCAAAGCCCTAGGACCATTCAGATAGAGCCCAAGGCTTCTGCTTCAAATCCCACTTGAAGTGGGACTAAGTATTCCTTCTACAGACTTCCATGTAATCAACTGTACTCATTACAGTGGTTCTATTTAGGGCCCTTGAGACCTAAATGTATATGTGTTATGTGACATACACTTAGAACTATTGTTTCTTTCTTTTCTCTCATTTCTCCACCCCCTGAGAGGCATGGCATCTGCCTTCCTTCTTTCAAAAGTCCTCTTACCTCTTCTCTTCCCTTCCAGCCCCAGCCTTTAGCCTGGTCACCTTCTGCCTCAACTATTGCAGTGGCTGCTGAGATACAGCTTCCTCCTCTTTCTTTCTCACCAAACCAATTCATCCTACATAGTGTCAGCAAGAAATAGTCTAACCATGTTCCAAAATGATAAATGACTCCCCAAACCTAAAACTAGGGTTCCCAGACCTTGAGGGGCTTGGTGATATCATCTCAGGGCTCTGTGCGTTTCTCTATAATCATTTCTAAAATTCTGTGTCATCCTTTTGGTCAGCGGTCTCCAACATTTTCGGCACCAGGGTCCGTTTTCATGGAATACAATTTTTCCACGGACCAGGGAGCGGGGGCATGGTTTGCAGATGATTCAAATGCATTAAATTTATTGTGCACTTTATTTATATTATTATTGTGTTGTAATATATAATGAAATAATTATACAACTCATCATAGGTTGGGGACCCCTGCTTTCGGTGATAAGCTATAAAATGAATCTAGGAATGGAATCATTCGGGTGCTTGTAACGTAGCGTGGGTAGGCAATTGCAGAATCCACATTTGTTTCTGTGTTTACTTATCCCCTATGGAGCAAATTTTTAAAAAAATAAATGCACTTTTTCTTAAATTTCTGGTTAGAGCAATAAGGGACTTTGAGATTGAATGAAATATCGGAGCAAGTGTTTGCAAGAGGCTGACGGGAAATGGTCATTCTCAGAATTGAGCCACATTTTATAGATTTCTATGACGACTGAACATAATCATGCCCCAGTGGGAGGTGATTTTTTTTAAATAGTCCCCAGCGTTGAAAACCTCAATCAGTTGGATGTTAATTATATTCGTGCTGCAGAACACAACGTGGACCTGCTTGCTTTGTCCCGTGAGTCGGTTCTTTGGTTTTCTGCAGGTTCCATAAGGCTGGGAGTTTGTCAAGAGCTTTGCAACTGATGCTTTAAATCTGCAGAGCTTTATTAAATATTTCCCCGGGCTGCCGCTCCGTGCTTCCTCCCACTCTTGTTATCTGTTCTCAGAGTCTGGTGACTAAGTTTTTGTGAATTATAAGGTGCACTTCTCAGCAGAACAGTCACCCTCCCCCGTTTCCTGGCTCCTCGTGGCTGGGTTTCAGCTCCAGAGCACCAAGTTTCTTCTCTCATTTCCTTCTGGTTTTAAGATTTCTGTCGTCTGCACTGTCCTTTCCCAGGCGCACCTGAGACTTCGGCTTGAAGTAGAGGGTGGAGACAGGAAGCGTGTTCTGGATCTCTAAGGGACTGTATAGACTGGTTTACAAGATGTCCTTCTCATTTGTGATTTCTTGTATCTTTGCCTCTTTGCTTGGCCTGCTTCCAATTCTTCCTCCTTTCTCTCTGTCTCTCTCTTTTTCTCTCATAGTGTCTGATAAAGCACATAGATTACTTTTGACTCCCAATTTCTACCCTACCTAACAATACCTTATTTTAAAAAAGCAATTATGAAATCCATGAATTCTATCAGGTGCTCTGCTATTAATTTTTTTACCCTGAAACTTTTTAAAAAAAAAAAAAAAAATCCAGCCCAGCAATTCAGGCAAAAGAAGGAATTTCCTGGCTCCTCTCTGTGCATGAGGTCTATTTCTCTCAAAAGGCTAACACCTTTTGTATCTCATACCTCAGGACTGTAGCCGTGGGAGAAAGACAAACCGTATTCATTCCGGTTCAAGTGCAGAATGCCGGAGAATGGCGTATTGGCTTCACCTTGGTCAGGTGCACACCCTGGAATTAATCAAATGTGACCGGGGACAGGGACAGGAAACAAGGCATCTGCCCTTGTTTCTTTTGCCTGGAAGGCTCATTCCCTAGAAAGCCACGGAGCTCACTCTCTGACTCTCCTCTGCTCAGACGTCGCCTTCTCAGGGAACCTTAGAAAGCTCCTCGTCAGTCATCAGAGCTTAAAGAACAGCTTCTCCACTTAGAACAACCATCGAGGACACTTTCCTGTGGTGTTAGGGTAGGAGACGACAGCCACTAAGGGCCAACGCTGAGAGGCTTTGCCATGGGACGGCTCTACCCACCCGCCGATATTCCCCTTCTCCAGAAGATTCTTGTGAGGTAGCCTGTGTGTGGACGCTTCCCTCAGCCTGGTCAGAGCCTCACGGGTCTGCCTGCTGCTACGTGTGCGACATCTGAAAATGCCTGTCCCACTTGTTCTCTTCCCATCCCCACCCTCCCTCATAACCTCCTTTTCCTCAGAGCGACTGAATCTGCTGAGTGTATTAAATCTGATGCTCTCCACAAAACGTCTGCTGCGTTTATTCCCCTCACAGGCTGTTTGCCTCTTAAAAGATGATCTTACGAACCCAAACAAACGTTGAATTGGCCGAGTGTATAGGAAAGCTGTTTGGGACTAGGGAAAATCTTGTGGGGACCTGGGCCTCCATTGGGACACAATCGGATTCTGTGAGAGAGACTAGCAGCAGCACCCGGGAACCTTTACTTGGAGAGTCGATCAAACCCTGAGGTGTGAGGCACTGCTTTGTAAAACTGCCATTCAAGGCGAGTTGTTGATGTATTGAGCTTTTAGTAGCAATATGCCCCAAAGAGTGTTATTCAATTTCGCATTTCACATATATATTTTTTCAAGTATCATTTTTTTGGTAAAGTCAATCCTGTGGTATTTGAGTGAGGCCCTCGTTCTGCGTTGTTTTTGGCTAAAACTCCTCATTAGTTTCAAAGTGTTGAGTTTGGTGATCATGGTCTTAAGGATACGCTCTGTGTTTTTTTTAAAGGAAATGTTTAACGAGGGGGTAAGACACCTTATCACAAGCACTTAATTTAATGTGGAAACCCAGCTGTTACTTTCTCTGGAAATTTTGGTGACTATTAAGGAAGGTAAAGTGGCAGAATTGGAACCTGAACTCTGGCTCCATAACTAGGGGCTAAAAGTGTTTTCAGAAGAAAGATCTTGGATTGACTGAAAGGAGAGTTCAAAACATGGCGGACATGAAGCCAGAAAACATGGAACACTTCAAACAAACAAAGCCCGGCCTTATTATATTCTTGAGCTGTTGTTTGTTGGCCAAGGGCCAGAGGAAGAAATGTGGAACTCCTGGGAAGTGTGCCCAACACAAGAGTTCAAAGCTCCCTTTTGGAACAGATCCCGGGTACCAGTAGATAAAAGGCCATCCTCATTTTAGAAAAAATGGGAGGTGCTTTACTTAGTGGCCTGATCTCGAAATATTTCAGAGTGTGCTGGTCTTCCTGTACCTACTGTTCACATCTATTGCCTTTGATCATCGGCTCTACCCAGGCTGTATTTTGGGTGGGCTTAACAAAATATAATAGCTTTAGAAATTACAGAGTAGTTAGAACAAAAGTTTTATGTAGAAAGGAGCAGTTGTGTATAAACTCCCATAATGTAAGTTACCCCAAATGATAGGATTCTGATGTGGGTGCATTTTCAAATGTTGGATTGGATTACTGGTTTTGAAATGAATCAAGCTGTGTGAGGACAAACTAAACTTTCCTCATTCAAATGGAACTTGATACCTTCAGAGATTCCCGTAACTTGCCATCTTCCTTTAAGTGTAGGCATAATACAATAATGACCTGTTATCACTCAGTGCTTGGTTTTTGAAATTTATGAGCAAAATTGGAGTAATATGAGAGAGAAGTCGTGATTCTTTGTGTATCAATGAGAATGAAGGAATATAATAAGACAACTTTGACCTTCAGGAGGTATTGTGTAAGCTGCTAGGGAAATTTCTATGTCTTAGAGCCGTGGTGCCAGTCTTTAGCCTGTTAGGGACTGGGCCACAGAGCTCGTATTACTGCCTGAACTCCACTTCTCCCCCCACCCTCTACATCCATGGAAAAAGTGTCTTCCATGAAACTGGTCTCTGGTGCCAAAAAGGCTGGGGACCACTGTCTCAAAGGATCATTTTCCTAGAGCCTAGCACAGTGCCTGGCAGTTTGTGTTAGTGTCTATTGAATGAATGAATAAACAAACGCTTTTTAGAAGGTACAATCTTTTGAGATCTATGAGAGAAAATACTTTGGGTATTTTAAAACAGTAATGGAAAGGCCATATATTTGGAAAGTTCAGATAAATCATTTGTGGAGAAACTCTGTGAGCAGTTAGGAGAACCAATTGTGAGTTGGGCTGAGACAGAGAATGAGGTAGGTGCACAATATAGTTGGAGTCACAGCCCATTTATGCCAGATGAGAACTGGACGGGTTGGGAGTGGTCGCATGGTGTCTACTGGCCATTGGGAAAATACTGAGAGTTCTTAAATAAAGACAATGGAGACAAGGTGAGTATAATTTCATGGACTTCTCCTGGCAAGTAAGCACAGGAATGCACATTCAGGGTTAGTTCAACAAATCTTTGAGTTTAAAGACCCTAGCTAAGGATTCTCCCAGAATTCCTAGAAAACGAACTTGCCTTTATTTGTATTCTGAGCCTGTGCAGGTTTTTGCCTTATGTTCTGTCTGTTCGTTACTTACCATGCTTGTTTGAACTGCTAGCATCAACTGTTTGAGCTCTTCCAAGCAGATCATAGCTTGGATGCTAAGGTCTTGCACGACCCTCCATCCTACAGGTGCTTAGGACTAGCCTAGACATCCCCATTCGCCAGTGGATGGACCTGACAATCAAATTTGGGTGTGTCTACTTCACATGTCGTCTGTTGTTTACCATATTCTGACTGACATGGGTCCATCATCGTGCACACATAGTAGGTTGGTGGTGCTGGGTTCTATGTGTTTAAGATCTGAGGTCCGTACTTGCATAAGGACACAGACCTGAAAAGTCATGCATTGCCAGAGCCTACCCATGTCTTGTTGGAGGGAATCATGAGGGGGACAATGAGTCGGGGAGGGTGTAGAGGTGCCCCAAGGAGTATCTGACTGTTTCGTGAAGTAACATTGCAAAGGGGAATTTTCTAAAATGTCTTATACTGGCATCCTTGAGTTTTAGGTCAGTGGTTCCGAAGTTATTTTCATATATTGCTGTGTTTGACCAATATTGGAGGTCTCTTTTTCAATTTCTATTTCTTTTCCCCTTTATACTATACCCAAGGCATTTTATTTACTTCTCAAAATCTTTTCATCCTCTGTTAATATTGTCACTCTAATCAGAGTCCATCAGGATGCACCGGTTGCCTGCACTGAGCTCAGGGCTGTGCTGGATACTGGACAGACCATCCTGCGTGCCACATCTTGAGACTCCTTCCCTTCAAAGAGGAGAGTGTCATCTAACTAAGGAAACAGATCTAATATAGGGGAACCCTAAATCCTGTAAGAATTCAGAGACGGGGGTTTCTGTGAGGTATGGGCTAGTCCAAGCTAGAATTTGGGCATGGTGGGATGAGAAAGAGTCAGAATGTATATGGCGCCAGGGGAGGGTGGTCCAGTCACCAGAGGTGGGTGGCATTGCATGTGTTGGGTGGCATGAAGGGTTGGCCTGTGTTGAGTCACAGATCCCAGGGAGAAGTTGCTATAGCAATTCAGGTGTATGCTGGTTAGGGCTTGGACTTGAATGATGACAAGAGGAATAGAGAATAAGGTCAGGTCATGAAACATATGAATATATATTGGAAAGGCTATATCATGCATATAAGAACTGTTCGTCATTACTTCTTGTGTTTCCTTCTCCCCAAGTTTATGCTCTGTAGATCCTATAACATAATGCTATCTGAATTCCTCAGTATTTTTAGATTACATCCTTTTTGACCAATCTAGTAGTTTCAGCATGGCATAGTAGAAAATGGGATACATATAGATGGTTTAGAGTCATAGAAACTGACATTACAACCTGGGCTCATAGTGATGTGACCTCAGCCAAGCTAGTTCACTTTTTTGAGTTAACTTTTTATCATCTGCAAATTGAAGATAAGAATTCTCCATAAGACAGTTGTGAGGAGTAAATATATGATAGAGGGACCCCTTTCCTCATCTTCCTGCAGAAAGTTCATGAAACTCTAGAACCCCTGAGATGTTTTGCCCCAAATTATAGATCATAGGTTGCCAAATACCAGCCACAGACCTTACAGGAGGCATTTGCCCTTCGAGTTGTAATACCACCATCATCCCACCATGTATATAATCTGCACAAATGCATTTACTTCCCCAGCCCCACTTTACGCATTTAATTTTTCTACCTGCCTCCATAGATTTTAGAGTTTGCAACTTTAGAAAAGCAGGGTGGAGAGGAGGAGAGGGAAAAGTAGGGTGGGGAGGAGGAGGGTGGGAAGGAGGAGAAAGACTTAGGCACAAACACAGTCCTTGGTTCTTGGTTCCCAGTGGCTCCTCTTTTTCCCAGGTATCAATTTGACCTTCCTATCAAGACTGTCTTTCTGTATTTGCTGTAATTATCTCCTAAGTGAATTCATTTTTTTATGAATGAGTTTTAGTTTTCTTTACAAAAATAGAAAGCTTAACTTCTGCAACAAGGTTGAGCGTTTTTAGCTTATAACCTGTAGAAAATACATCAAAGTGCAATGATTTCAAGTACAAGAAATGTTGTATTTGAGTTATTTTTTAGCTCTCCGATTGTCACGATTTCAATAATCAGCCAAGTTTTATATCTAACCTTTACCCACCCACAGACTGGGTGGGGAAGACAGACTGCTGGAAGGGTCCTCGGGGTGGGAGGAAAAGCTTCCAGTTTTCTCTTCAAGTCAATCAAGAGAACGATGCACACGTCACAAGTTGTAGAAAGGGAGATGTGCTCCAGACCAGATGATGCGGAAGGCTGAGGGTCTAGAGTGGAAGGAAGGAAGGCTTCCACGTTCCATGTGAACTCTAATGGTTTTATTTACCTAAGTTGTGAAAGAACAGGATTTTATAGAAGACTCAATATATGCTCAGGGCTGAAAATTCCAAGGATGTTCTCAGAGCCTGAATGCTTGTGTAAACAGAGGGAAAATGCTCTTGTTTTCTAAGGTGACAGTGTTTTGTGCAGACTGCCCCCAGGGGACAGAATAATGCTTATGTAGACAAATGGTCTTTCTATGGGAAAATACCTAATAGGACCATAGATTCAATGACTAAATATCAGGGCTAGTCTGCGTGAGAAAGAGAGAGAAACTGGCTTCCCAGTAGATAAGAGGAGGAAGATGTCTGGATAGGGAAAAACGTGGAGTTTGGTGAGGACAACATTTCTCTGAGGAGAAAGATGCCCAGTGAGAATGTCTATTTGCTACAGATGACTGGGAGATTCAAAGTAAAATGACATTCAGTATTTGATTCTAAGTTATCTTCAGCTTTTCTATGTTGTAGTGTTATCTATTGTCCCATTTTTTAAAAAAATCCTAAAACTTTAATAAAATAAGTTAAAAAACAACTTTCTGTGGAAAATAAAGGAGGAGATGATATCAAACAATTATGAAAGACATTTTCATGGGCAAACACAATTACTGAGTGTTCAACACAATTGTCTTTGTTACCTCCACTTTTAACTTACTGTGAGCTATTTTATGACTCTGTAAGGCAGAATACCAATACCAACGCAAATGCTTCTTGTTCATAAAAGTGCAAATTGTGTAGAGATATAGCTTAATATTGTCATGTGGATATTGATCACTTTTGCTTTGATCTGCAAATTATTTTTAGTATATATATGTGCATTTTTTAAAATTCTCATTTGAAGCAGCGGTAACATCTTACTAGTTTCCTCGTTAAATAATAGGTTAAAGAAAATCTTTGTCAGTGTTTCTTTTATATTTGTTCTAGGCATGATGATTCAGTCTGTTTTTTTTAAAAATACTTCAACAATGGAGAAGAAGGCAGAGGAGAAGGGACATAAGATGGAAGATGAGGGCCATATTCTGAGAAAATCTGTGCAAACTGTGAACAACACAGAAAGATAAATAAACAGGGATTGACAATATGCTAGGAGTTAGAGCTTTTAGGAAGAAATGGCCATGAAAACACCTGCCCTTCACCTGGAGGGCACATAGAAGTCTTAGGAGTAAGTGCTAGGGTTTTCACAAAGGAAGGGTATCTTAAGATATTTTATGTGAGTATTAAAATAAGGAGTAATCTCAGTAAGGTGGAAGACCTAGATAATAACAAGCAAGTTGGTAAAGAAATAATTATAACAGTATGATAATTGTCAGTTTGGGGACATCTACAGGTTTCCTGAAATCAGAGCAAAGACCTCTAAATCCTCTGATTATATCATCAAAAGTTCTAGTTAAATCTCCATTAGCATTTGAAAGTTAAATCAACTTTCCAGAAATAAAATAATAAATATCAATCTCTCTATACATCTACCTTAATCTAGCTCATCCACCCATCTTCCTTTCTTCCTATTTATCCATCATCTATCTATCTATTGATACTTCTCTTTTCAGAATAATTCCTTCCATAGATTGATGGACAGACCATTAATTACTTTCCAGTTGTAGTTCAACATTGTCAGAGTAACTGAGAACTACTCACCTGCCTAATATTCTTTTTGAAATAGAATAACATTATCTTTTCTATGTCAAAGGAAGAAAAGATGCCCACTCCCTCCGAATAAAACATGTCCACTCAGGTGACACTGTAGGAAAGGAAGATAAGGATTGCTTTGCTCTCTAAGGAGCTTCAAGTCTCCCATTGGTGGCATTGCTTAGGATTAGAGGTTAGTGAATTGCTCTGCACAGGAAAACCTTGGGTCTTTCCTCAAACTCTGCAGTGCTATCTCCTTTTCTTTGTACAGCCCTCACTCCATACACAATGGAAAGTCCCACCCCAATTTGCTTTAACCTGGGGGCAAATTTATGGAGCCCTTCCTAGAGAGATCTCAGCTACAAAAAATTAAAAATGCCTTTGTGGTCAGGTAAAAATAGGAGAAGTGTGAAGTCAAACAAATCTGTCTTTTCTTCCTACCTCTGTGCCTTACTGACTGTTCAAACTGGAGTAAATTTCTTAAGTTCCCTAAAGATTTTTCATATGTGAAATGCTGAGATTAAAATGCTAAACTTTGAAGGTTTATGGATAATAGATCATAATAGACTTTCTGTATAGATAAGATAATACATAGAACTTGGCATATGGTGTATGTTCGGTGTTATTTCCACTTCCCTATTTGGCCAGCTCATGAGAATGAACTAGACCTGAGATCCTACAAAGGGATTTTAGAAAAAGGAAAGATAGGATTTCCAAGCAATAATTTTTTTAGGGACCTAACAAAAAAAAAGAGAAAGGATTTGGGGTTTGGGTCTTCCCATCTAATTCTATAATTAGGCTTACATCAGGAACAAATATATGGTTGTTAGTGATAATGGACTTGGCTTCTTTTCTAACCCTTTTGGTCCTATTCCAGCAACAAAAGCATCGTGATTGATCAATAAATAGTCTGCGCTCTGTTGGTTACCAACCAACTCACTGGCAAGGGGGCCAGGCTACTAGAATTCTAACCTTTGAGCATCTACACAAAAAAAAATCACAAAGGAAGGGGGAGGCAAGTGCTGTCACTATTGAATACCAGGACATTCTGATTTTGTTTGTGGCAGGTAGACTCAGCCTCATGACTCTGTCACTCCCACAGCTAGTCATCTATTTGACTCCTACCCACAAAATTGCCTTTAGCAGGGAATAATGCCTCCTCCTAAATAGCCCAGATGACTCAGCTATGAGTTCTTTGTCCCTGATCATTTTCCTGTACTTTTGACTTACGTAGCATAACGCCATGGCCCTGGTAACATTCCTTTTCTCATCATAGTACCATCTGTAAACACATTGCTATTTCAGAGACTGGCATCTCAAAGCCAAGGCTAGCAAAAGAATTTCTAGAATGTCCAAGAGAAGGTCATATTTTAAGAGGATTTTCCGGCAAGGCCAACAGCACTCAGTCCTTCACTTCAACACCCCCTGCGAGATCTTTCTGCTTCTACTCTGGAGGGGTGAGAAGAGACTGAGCAGACTGGAGCTGTCGGGGGCTTTTGTCTATGGAAGGAAAAGTTCATTTCTCAGCCTACTCCCCCAGCACTACATTTATGAACATAATTTTTACAATGCTATTTTAGCACCCCAATTTCTGAAGCTAGGATTATCTACCAAGTGGTAAAGTTTTATTAGAATATGCCAGACACAGGAGTAAGCCTTATACAGACCTTTGATCATTTATCCGTATAGCAACTTGTATATGAAATAGCATCAGCATTTCAGACTGAACACTGAAGCCCAGAGAGGTTAATTGACTTACCCAAGGTCACACAGCTAAAAGGTCCTAAGCTCATCAGATTACTTTCAATTTATTCTGCTTAAACTCATAAGGATCAAGATGTGATAATGCATCTTGATAATGCAACATATACTGTGTTATTTCCTTTATTCTTTCATTAAGTAGAGGGTATTCTTATAAGCATGAATATTTTTTCCAGTTTTCTCTTAAATGGCTGAAAATCAAGAATATCTCAAGTTGAAAAATAACCAAAGAAGGCCAAAAGGATGTAATTCAACTTAAGAATCCAATATGCAAAAAAAAAAAAAAAACAGTGAACATTAGGAAATTGTTACATGGAGTGGACATAGCTTTGGCTTTGTGGTTCCTAATAATCTATGCTCTTCCACCTAGGTACTCCTCATCCCTACCACTTCCATATGACAGATTTTCTTTTTCTTTATTCAGGATGGTTATAATGTTCAGATTCTTTAATCAGATTCTTTTTTTTATTTAAAAAACATTTATTATAGCAAAAATATAATATTACTAGGAGACAACACAAGGAAACAATTTTTATATAATCTCGAGGTGACCAGACTTGCTATATGCAACGTCAAACAACAAACTGTATAATGTCTATCAATGGTAGAATGAGAAAGTAGACAATGAAACGATGGCCTATTACATAATGGAATACCAACCACGTGGTGCCGAAAATGAAAAATCATAGCTACACTCAACAACCGGGGTAAGTCGCACAGACCCAATGCTGAAGGAAAGATGCCAGACACAATACAGTGAGACTAGATGATTCCATGAAAGGTAAATCTTGCATATCCTCATATGAGGTTAACTATAGGTTAAGCTCATAGCAAATTCGTAGAGGGCGACCTTCCTCACTTCCAAATTCTTTGCATCACACTGAGTCTATCAACAGGATTATTCCCTTCACTAAAAACTTACCAACTCCACAAAAGGATCACCAATAATGTCCTTTACATCACTATTGAGCAGACTTAAGTGATTCACTCAAAACCAGACTGCAAGTTCCAGGAGGCCTATACATGGGTTAGCCTGAAAGCAACCCACATAGAATTAGGAATGCATTGTTGTTGTTATTTCTGTCCCTGGTTTTGATCATACACGTATGACCTGCATGAGCCAATTAGACTGGATTGAGATTTGCTTCCCACAGTGAGACCTTCTCTGCCCTGCATGAATATTAGGCATCTTATGCTAGACACAGAGGCTAAGGGAGGCTGTGACTGAAGCATCCTTTCCTTTTAGTTGTCCTGGTTCTGGGAAAATAAATATCTCCTGTCCACAAACAGGAGATACTTTCCAGAGTGTACATACTGCAAAACACAGTTAACTGGAGTAGTATCCTGATGTGGCATTTGAGAAAACACCTGACCTGGGTTGCTGATAGACCAGTGCTAACTCAGCTCCAGGCTGTTCTTCAAGAAGGGGGTTCTCTACTGGACGCAGGTCACTTCCAAAGCTTGGATGCTGCAGAACAGACTTACGACCAAGCAGCAAGCACCTCCTGATCCATAACATATATATCATGTTTTCTATAACCATAAAAGACCCTAATACAGAAGGTACAAATTCTAAATCTTGTGGCTTTTATTTATTTATTTTTGTTTCCCAAAGACATCAAGAGCAAGGCAGAGATCTTTTGATAGTTTAAACATTCTGAAATAGTGATATTATCGGACTTTCGGTACTACTCATTCTTCTGTTAGAAAGTGAGTGATTTGTGGTCACAAGAATGTACTGGAAGAGGTTGTTTTAAAAAGAAGAAAGAAGAAAAAGGAAGGTAAAGTAGGATTTCTGTGAGCTTAGGTCTTTCACAGCAAGGTGAGCCAATGCCCAAGGAGCAACCGGCTGCTTTTGTGCACTGCAGGAAAGACCACAGAAGTTGCACTGACCTTGTATTAAGAGGTGACAGTCCTTTGATCAAGGGCTGGTGGTGAATATTTTAAATCACTGAGATTTATATAGTTGCTATAGGCAACATATTTCTCATACTCTTAAACTCTGGAAGGAGGTAAAAGATTATGGAAAATCACATAATTGAGCTGAACCCCAGTGTTCCCCTTTGCAAAATAGCAGGATTGTCTTCAATCTATCTAGCAGGAATATTAAGATCTCTTCTTTCACAGAATATTTTGAGTTTTTCCAAGAAAGGAAGCTCTGGAAATTCTAAGAGAATTAAAAAATATATATATTAGCAAAATATTCTTTTTTCAATGAACCGTATTTGTACACGTGAATTTTCTCCGATTTTAAGGTCTTGCTCTCTTTGCCTCACTCCCTTTAATTAAATTTTCATGTTTATGGTATTTTGTGAAAATCAAGAAAGCGAAACTGAATTACAAATATGACTGCTGTTTTACTACAGCTAGACAATGGAAACATTAATGGCAGTTGTGTCCACTAGAAATTGTTCCCTGAATGCATGTGAGTCCATTTGTATTTCTTATAGATTATCAATTTCTTAGAGGTTCTGGGGAGCCACAACTTGCTACATCCTTGAGTGAATGAGTTTTCTGCTATGATAAGTGAACTTCCAGGGTGTTGGACAAATGTGAACATGCTCAATTGCATGAATTATTATCTTTCAAGCAGGATTTCCATTTGAAAATGCCAGAGCCCTTTAGAGAAGAGAGTGTGAACAGGATCCCACATTTCACTGATGCTTCAGAAATGTGAAGATTAACCACTGTGTTCTCCTGGGGGCAACTCAGTTTTTTTACTTTCATCCCTGAGTACTGACATATGGTCAATGGGAATATTTTCTTTCCCAGATATGGAGCCGCTGTCGTATTTTTCCTGGTATTTATTTGTTGATACTTACAAGTACTACTGTAAGAAATCATTATAACAATTATAATTTTAATATTAATAGCCCCCATTTATTGAGATCTTGACAGTTCAATGAGAGACACTTTATACAGATTATCTCATTTAATCCTCACAATAACCTGTAAAGCAAGTATTATCCCCATTTCATAGAAAACAGAGACTTAGAGAGAGAAAGCAACTTGTCCTGATCATGATACACAGGCAGACAATTTTAATAGTTTTAGTGTTATGTTTGCTAGAAAAAAACTAGCACATAAAATCTGTGATTGCACAAATACCTTTGTAACAAAAATAAATGTATTTGTACATTAGAAATATTAAGTGACAGTAGAGTTTAGAAGATGGCATGTGGCTTCTAAATTTAAAGAGATGTTGGGGAATCCCATATACTGTGGCACATTGTGATGTTTTATCGTTATGTTTTATAGTATTGTCTGTTGTTACGTGTTAGTTTTATTTTGTAAACAAGATAATTATCATCATTAGCACATACTGATTACTCACCATGTGTCTATGACTATACTAAATAGTTAGCTACCTCATTTCAATTCTTAAAACAACTCTGTAAAGTAGATACTAGTATAAAACCAGTCATAGAAGAGGAAACTGAGGGTTCGGAAGAGGTTTAAGGAAGCTGCTGAAATGTACATAGATAATAACTAGTAAACAATAGATTCAGGATTAAAATCCAGGCTTATGTAATTCCTGAACTCATACTGTGACTGCCTATATCATTGCCTCCTCACATAAGGATATTCCTCAAGGAGAGAACTTGTGGTATCTGAAATTATTACTGGAGTATCTTTACTTGTCAATCAAAGTTTAGAAAGTTAGAACATCCCAGAAGCAGGGACAAATTTTTAGAAAAATAAAAAGATTTTTCTCTGTTGGAAGAACATGAAATAGGTATGAAGAACTGGATAATACCACGGCCTTTTCAGTAATAAGCAGAGTATGTGAAGTTCTAAGATAATCATTCTTTGTGTCTTCAGTTATTCTTTAGAGATACTGCTGATCAGGCAAAGGAAAATCTTCCAACACCCTCTTTGCTCCAACATACCTACGTGCACACACACAGCCATGCAAACATATGCACACACACATACATATGCACATATTCACATATGCAAATCTGGATACATACACGCAAATACACACACCGTCTTTTCTTTAGCTGTCAAGCCAAAGTTCTGTTTCAGAAAACCTAATTTTGGGGACATAGCTCATTTGAAGAATGGAGTATAGCTGATTTGGGAGACATGACTGACTCTGGGGAAGTTGCCAATGTGGGGAGCATTTGCTGATTTTGTGCAATGCATTCACAAAACCTCTTCCATTCCACTGCTTGAACTAAGGCTATCAAATTCTCTTTGCACTAAACAAAATGCTAAGAACCTCAACCTGTTAAAATTTGTGTCAGTTTAAAAAACAAAATGAAAGAAAACATCAAAAGCCAGATTGACTTCACTTACAAATCCTTTCTGTTCTTAATAGAACAAAATCCCTTTTATCTTTTGTTGGTGAACTCTGGTGATTGGTTTGGATTTTTGGTACGTGGCATTCTCAATTATTAAAGTCGGGTTATTATAGTGATCGTGAGACATAAACTCCATCCTATTTTTTCAAGTCATTACCTTTCTCAGTTTCGTTCTGAAACTGAAATGCTGAGTTCCCCTTGGGTAGGTAATGAATGGCCAAACTCCTTTGCTCCTGACCTAGGTATCCTGTCAATATTGGAGTGAAGCACCCTTAGACACCATAGATTCTAATGCTCAGCCCCCAAGTGTGCACAATTCTCCCAAGGCTGAATGAGTTATAAGCTCCTTTTTTGTACTTCTCAATGCTTAGCCCTTAGAAGGAATCAATGAATTTTGTTGGCTGAAATTAATTTTTTAAAAAAGTACCAGGGGTAAGAAAATCTTGACAAAGAGAAGGGTGACAACGGACTCCATCAACTAAACTATCTTCTATATGCACATTAGAGATATTAAGAAACCGGACAGAGCTTCTTGAAGACAGGGACAAATGAGGCTAACAGACTGTACACATATTGTAGATAAGAAATAAATATTGTATCAAGCATATTAAAGAGTACTCTAAAAGGTACGTTGTTGCCAGTATATCAGTTTTGTAACATTTCCATACTTATTAGAGTGAGATGGTAAAATCATAATCATTAGAAGTTATTACAAATTAATAAAACTCTCAGGCATGCAGTTGCTTTCAGAATGACCTTTGGTATTTTATTCTAAAAAAGACAGTCAAAATACTTCCACGTGTTCTAGAAAATGAAATGGGAATGCAGGGTTTTGAGGATGACCACAAGCAATGCTTCGCATTTTTCCCCCCATCGCCAAAAATAATGTTAATCCTTTCTGTCTTTCCCTGTGTCAGAAACACACTAAATCATTCAGGATTGTTTGAAGTAACTTCCTCTATTTTTGGTCCTGTTTTCATGAGCATGGAATCTCTCCTTAGGACCTGGAGAAGGCTTTCTGTTACAAAGCCATATCACAATATGTTAATTTGTGATGGGTGTTAGTACATGATCTAATGTCACGCTCTTGAAGGACTCACGTCATTTCTGGAAAGTGATGCCCTCTTCTTGACTTGGGCATTAAGCCAGATACTGGGGGTTCTCTCTTTCCTGAACATTCTACTGGACATATGACAGGATACAGTCATCATGTGTCAAAACTACTTTTTAAGGACAATGAGTGAACACTATATATTCTGTCCCCGGAAAATGACAATAACCTAGAGTGTCACCCCTACCATCCTCTTGCTACCCCAGTATCATTTTTAGCCGAGTCCTCCATGAAACCAGTTCCATCACCTGGTGCACTGCCCTCTGCTGGCCTAGCCTGTATTTGCTGCTGCAGAGAATGAAAAACTCTTAAAATGTTAGAGAGGGAAACCTCAGAATCCTCTCGATTTGTCCGGTAAATATAATCCACAAAGTCTTTCAATCAAAAAATACCATTTATTCAACACTTACGGAGTCCTGGCTCTTTGGCCAACAATATAGGCACTGGGAATTTAACAATGAACAAATTGCATACCCTGTTTCGAAGAGGTTTCCAATCTAGTGGGTCTGGTAAAACAGTAATTACAATAAAAGGTAAAAATGCCCACATTTTGGTAATGACGATGTTGGTGCTCTTCCTGACTACAGAGCCTACTCATTCTGTTGGTATAAGAAAAAAAGCTAAATCCAGATTTGTGACAAATGACATTCCCTTTAGGTGTGGGCCTATTTTGTTTTCTGTCTGGAAGCTTCTTGCCTAAGGATGCCTGTCAAAAATATTGGACATGTAGGTAAAATGTGGTGAATGGTTGGGCCCCATTTTTTAATCCATAGTTACAGAGAGATTCTAAATCATTAAGATGTATCTAGAACAGTAACCCAGTGTTCTGTACGTTCAGTATTCTGCACCTTTGACCAAGAGTCCTTGCTTGAATCAACCACATTGGGCATATAACTTGATTAGTTAAAGCTCAAAGAATAGCAAACTAATCATTTGCAATGATATGGAAACTATGGCCAAAGTATGGCCACTTCTAATTCCGAAGTTAGAGTATTTTCTATTCAGTGGAATCTTGGTCCAAAGACATTGGCTAACTGAATCAAAGAAACTCCATAGTTTTCCACCCAACTGTGCCTGTTCTGCAGGAGAATTCAATTTTTTAAAAAGTTCAATTTAAAAACTATTTATAAATGCAAGACTAAAGAGATACAGTTACTTAGGTATTTTTTCTCACTAATCACCAATTTGCATTAATCATTGCTTAGTTCAACTTATTTTTCCCCTTAGACAAAAGAATATATCTGCCTAATTTACCTTTAAATTTTTTATTTGTTTGGTTTTGTTTGCTTTTAGCATATCCATGGTTTCAGGATTTCTACTGCTACATTTTCATAAAAATTTCACATTGGACCTTTTCCCCTGACTCTGGAATTTTATTTTTTACATGAAAAACTCAGTAACTTCCAGTTTCATGAAAGATGATATCAATGTGCCTTTTTAATGCTCTTAATTAGTTCTCTGAGTTCTAAAATATTCTGTTGTGTTCCTTACGCCATTCATTTATCGCCCCCCTTACTACAGCAAGTACATTTTCAGTTCGGGTGCTGAAAAATCATCCCAGATCTCTAATAGCAGATGAAGTTAAATTGCTCTTAATTTATTTAAACAGGAAAATAGCCATCTAAAAACAGACTTTGATCATGGGACCGGTCAAGAGCGGCTCTGAAGATTCCTCCGTCAGAAATAGCCCACATAACCCGGGAAATGGGATCCTTTTTTGGACATGTGGCGGAGGCTCCGGTGCAGGTACTCTGACATTCTCTGATAAAGTGAAAACGACCGAACATTTGTCTGGATTAGGAGTTGAACAAAGGGAAGAAAGGAAGCAGTATGGTCAGAAATTATCTCCAGGATAGGAGTTAAGGCCAGCTTTTTTTTTCTTCCTCCTGAGTGGTTTTCAAACATTTCTATTTCTATGTTTCTAATAAAATAAATAAATATGTTCCAACACTTGGGTTTATTTATATTACTACGGCCCCGTCATCAATCTACTTATGTTTTAACATCTCTTTTGTTACAGTCAGGATTAGTCTTTTTGGGGGTGGGGCACAGGGGTGGAGAACCACAATCTTTGCAGTGTTTTGGTTTTTCCTATAGGTCCATTCTCCTCTTTGATTCTCCCCAGATTTTAAGAGAGGCCTCGGTTATGTCCTTGTCAGTAGCTCCCTCCCCGTATTATCCTGAGGACTTCGAAGCAGGAAATCCATAAGGCCCTTTTCTCTCTCTTTTCCTCAAACCCATTTTCTCTCTTGTGTCTTTTTGGACAAAGAAGGAAATCCATTGTCTCTTCACTGCTCTGTGAAACTCGGTCTGAACTTGGTAATTTTGGAATCATTGGCCTTTGCTTTCAGGACAGTAAATTCATTTTTTGGCTTCGCTGCCAGAGCGAGGGTCCAACTAGGAAAATGGAAATCACTCTACGTATTTAGAGACAGAGGGGATTAAACACAGAGGATTGGCTGTAAAAGCGGTGGAAGAGCTGAGAAGCGTTCAAGGCAAGGTAAGGCAGCTCAGGGGAAGTTAGCAACAGCAGGAATCTTCCATCGTTCCTAGGGAGGGGCAGGATAATTTAGAAGATGGAACTTTGGAGGGTTCTTTTCTAGGGAAGCTGGAGCCAAAGATATCTGTCCCCATGTTGGCCAAGGCTGAGAGCAAAGGGGAAGAGATAATCTGGCTAATTTCTTTTTTCTCTCCTTTCTCTCTTTTTGGTTCTTTCTCTCCCTCCCTTCCTTCCTTCCTTCCTCCCTTCCTTCCTTCCTTCCTTCCTTCCTTCCTTCCTTCCTTCCTTCCTTCCTTCCTTCCTTCTTTCCTTCCTTCCTTCCTTCCTTCTTTCCTTCCTCTCTCCTTCCCTCCCTTCCTTTCCTCCCTCCCTCTCTCTTTTCTTCCTTCTTTTTCCCTCCCCTCCCCTCTCTTCCCTTCTCTTCCTCCATCAAAGCAAAGGCAAATCTGGCTTCTCTCTTCCACCTCCCTCTCATTCTTCTGCCAGTGATCCCTGTTGACTGAACTAAAGACTCGGTCTGGCAGGGTGAGGGCCAACCAGTGGGAGTGGGATGCACAGCCATTTACAAATTCTCATCTCTCGGACACCTGAGCTTGCATCTGTGGACAGGCAGGGAACTATATTCTGACTTCTCTTTGCATCTCCTGAAGGCCCCTCAATCAATATTTGTGATGTTGCCCTGAATTGAACAGTTTCCCTTTTGGGGCAGACATCACTGATCAGCTGCTTATTCCCAGTGAGTGTTATATATGCAGATATTTCTTATTGGTCATTAATATCCTCTTCTTTTAGATTGGAAATAACTCCTTTTCAGCATTTCTTGGAGGGTCTGGTGCTGATGAATCCCTCAGCTTTTGTTTGGCTGAGAAAGCTTTTATTTCTCCTTCGTATTTGAAGGATATTTTAGCAGGATATAATCCAAGTATTTTAGGGTTAAGGTTTTTTTCCTTCAGTACTTTGAAAATGTCATGGCACTCTCTCCTTGCCTGTAAAGTTTACACTGAGAAGTCTGCTGCCAGATGTAACGGAGCCCCTTTATATGTTTTTTTTTTTTTTCTTGTTTCCCTTAGAACCTTTTCTTTATCCACGACCATTGGCAGCTTGATTATTAGATGCCTTGGGGTAGTCTTGTTTGGGTTAAATCTGCTTGGTATTCTCTGACCTTGTTCCTGAATATTGACATCTTTCTCTAGGTTTGGAAAGTTTCTGTTATTATTTCTTTGAATAAACTTTCTACCCCGGTATCTCTCTCTACCTCTTCTTTAAAGCCAATAACTCTTACATTTGACCTTTTGAGGCCATTTTCTAGATCTTATAGGCATTCTTCCTTCTTTTATTCTTTTTTCTCTTCTGTGTATTTTTCAAATAACATGTCTTCAAGCTCACTAATTCCTTCTTCTATTGAGAGACTCTGATGCATTTCTCAGTTTATTGATATGATCTTATATCTAGAAAACCCCAAAGATTCTGCCACAAGACTACTGAAATTGATAAACAAATTCAGCAAAGTCTCAGGTTACAAAATCAATGTACAGAAATCAGTAGCATTCATATACGCCAACATAGTCAAACTGAGAACCAAATCAAAGATTCAATACCTTTTACAATAGCAACAAAGAAAATAAAATAGGAATATATTTAACTAAGGAGGGAGAACTGCAAAATACTGAGGAAGGAAATAGCAGACGACGTAAACAGGTGGAAAACCATACCATGCTCATGGATAGGCAGAATCAACATTGTTAAAATGTCTATACTGCCCAAAGTATACAGATTCAATGTGAGATCTACAGATTAAATGCAATCCCTATTAAAATACCAATATCATTTTTCATAGATCTAGAAAAAATAATTCTACATTTCCTATGGAACCAGAGAAGACTCTGTATAGCAAAAGCAACCTTAAACAAAAAGAACAAATTGGAGGTATCAATTTACCAGACTTCAAGCTATACTACAAGGCTATAGTAACCAAAACGGCATTATATTAGCACAAGAACAGAGAGATAGACCTATGAACAGGACTAGAACCCAGATATAAAACCATTCTCAGTTTGTCAATTGAATTCTTAAGCTGCAGAATTTCTGCTTGATTTTTTTTTTTATTTCAATCTCTTTGTTAAATTTCTCTAAGAGGCATCTGAATTCTTCCCCTGTGTTGTCAAGTTCACTGAGCTTCTTTAGGACAGCTAATTTGCATTCTTTGTCTGAAAGGTCACCTATCCCCACCATTCCAGGATTGGTCACTGGTACCTTATTTAGTTCGCTTGGTGAGGTCACATTTTCCCAGTTCTTGATGCTTGTAAACTTTTGTTAGCGTCTAGGGATTTAAGAGTTAGGTATTTATTTTAATCTTTGCAGTCTAGGCTTGTTTGAACCATCCTTCTTCAGAAGGCTTTGCAGATGTTCAAAGGGAATTGAGTGTTGCAGTCTAAGTCTTTGGTCACTGTAGCCATGTCAGCGCTGGGGATGCCCCAAGCACAGTAATGCTATGTGACTCCTGTACACTCCTGGTGGTACTACCTTGGGGGACTTGGGTAAGATACAGGAGAATTTCCTGAATTACCAAGCAAAGACTCACACTCTGTTCCCTCACTCTGTGTGCTGGGCTACTGGAGTTGGAGGAGGAGTGACGTGGGCACTTCCTCATTGCCACCACAGCTAGAGCTATGCCAGGTCACACCTGAATCCAGCCCAATCTCACCAAAAGCCTGTGGTGACTACTGCCTGGCTACCTCTGATGCTTATTCTAAGCCCACAGTCTCTTTACTGAGCAGGTAGTGAGTCTGCCAGGACTGGGTACTTCTCTTTAGGGCAGCATGTTTCCTCTGGCCCAGGGTGGGTCCAGAAGTGCCATCCAGGAACTAAGGCCTGGACTCAGGGGCTGCAGGAGTCTGTTTGGTACTTTATTTTACTGTGGCTGAGCCAGTACCCCATATGCAAAACAAAGTCCTCTGAACTCTTCCTTTCCTTTCCCCGAGTGGAAGAATGCTCTCCCTGAGCCGCATTGTGTGCAGTTGAGGCAGGAGTGACACAGGCACTGACTTGGCCCCCATCACTGGTGTCTCACCGGGTCATGTGCACCCCTAGTCCTGTGTCTCTGAGCTAGCACAGCTGCAGGAATTGCCCAAGGACTGCAGCCTTTGTCACCCAACTGCCTTACCAATTCACTCCAGACCCTGGGCCACTTTTTGTCATCCCATGGTCGGGGCTAGTGGGAACTTGGATTTCGGGTTGGAGGATTTACCCCTGGCCAGGCTGATCTAAATGCTTCCTCCATAGGCACTGGCAGAACTCTGCCCTGTGCTGTGTGCCCCTGTGCCAGGCACACAGATTCTCTCTCCACTTGGTGCGAGGTCCCGGCACTGCAAGGCAATGGGGACAGAGTGGCCTAGGCAATGCAAGGCTGTCTTTTCTGCCCTCTTCTGTGCCTCTTCCCTTGATGTCATGTTAAAACCAGGTACTATGATCATTCACCTGATTTTTAGTTCTTTTGAAGGTGCTTCCTCGAGTGGACAGTTGTTGAATTTGGTGTTCACAGGGAGGGACGATCATTGGAGGTTTCTCTTCGGCCACCCTGCCAGGTATCTCTCCAGGTTTATTCCTAATTACCACCGTTGCCTTCTTCCATCACTGTGGGTCTTGCATTTGTTCTATATCATTGAACTTTCTCACAAAAATACATACGAAGTGAAATTATTAATCTTTCTCATCAAAAGGTAGCATTTCATTGTAGTGGGATTCCAAGCAGGGACAAAAGTAAGTGGACTGATTAGATTCAAATCCTTGCTTTGCCACTTGCTTAGGGCTCTGACTTTTGGACATTTAAATTGTTGAGTCTCAGTTTTTGCGTATTTAAGCGTAATTTTAAAACCCACATGGGGTCGTTACATGGAATAGATATAAAGTCTCAGTGCAGTGACTGGCCCTTGGTAAAGGTTAGTTTTTATTGTTATTATTTCTCATCCCTACTGAGGATCTAACACTCCGGAGTTAGCTAAACCATTAAGAAGGCGTTGGGTGAGTAGGCCAAGTGGGGAGTGTTGTGTTTTTTTTGTTTGTTTGTTTGTTTTTGCAGACTTTTAGTTCTTTGACAAGTCTAGACTTCATTTTACCATAAAAGGAGGGGAATGTGAGAAGGGTTATGTGCAAGAGAGAAATAATACTGGAACTTTTCCTGGCTGCTATGACCCAGCTTCTGAATGTCCGTTGGTTTTTACACTCTTGTCTCCATCTTTCTGAGGGCTTCACTTTCTCTGCCCAGCCCTCTTCAGTCCACACTTGGATCTCTTGTCTTCCTCCTCACACTGTCCCTGGATAATCACATGTGCCTGTGGTTTAGCACACACACATCTGTTTATGTGTTGATGGGAATGATCCAGAAGGAGGGGTGGGGATAGATCAAATGGGAGAGAGATGGAATAATTCCTGGATGTATGTGTTTGAGCAGGTGAGAGGCTATAAGCTCTAATGAACATGCACTGGCTTTATTAGTCCATCTGTTTTAACAGGATCAAGATTTATCTTTGTCTTTTGAACTAGCACAATGCTTTGTCCATGATTTGTGTTCAGGGAGTGTGTAGTTAATTGTTTGCTCTTTTATTAATGTAGAGAAGAAAAGAAAGCATATTCTTCTAGATCACCTCTCTCTTCTATCTGCACCATATTGTAGGATACTTTCATTTCATTGGTTGACTGAACATTCTCGTAAAGAGAGAAAAGACCACAGCAGGGAAAATGGGGGTAGAGAGAAGGAAGGAGGAAGAGAGAAAGAGAAAGAGAGAGAGGGAGCACAACCAACCTGTGAAACTTCACGAAACTTTATTATTCGATTATCTGACAAATGAAAGCCAACCAGTTAGGAAAATGCTATGTCCCTGTCCCTGTCCCTGCCTGACATGACATCACCAGGCAGCTTTCAAGGAACCTGATTGTGAATCAACCCAGCATCCCCCGTGTCCTGCAGCTTCGTCACTGACAGAGAGGGGCTGTTTTCCTGCCCACTTTCCCTCGCTCTATTCGGATGCGACAGTGTTTTGCTCTCTTTGGCTCAGTCCCCGTGTTCCCAACTGTCTCCTCCACCCACGCACAGAAAGGCTGATTTCTTCTGTAGAACAAACTTTTTATTTTCCTTATAAAAAACTTGAACGTGGTTTGTGTTGCTAAATCAGTTTTCTTTCTGTCCCCTGTCTACACAGCCTGTTCTGAACACTGGTGAGAACTGACCCCACACAGAAAGGCACTCCAGCTTCCCTTCCTGACATTTCCTAGTAGTTGAGTACCTTCATTATTTTTTTTTTCTGGCCTAAATCTCTACCAATGAAGCACATCAGACCATCTCTGAACTACCTGAAGAATAACTTGGTAGGAATTGGGTGCATCTAAGTGGTTATACATGAGTTTGATTTTTGATGGCTATGGGCCTTGTCATGAGTGGCACACACTGTAAATCTGACACCTCTTGGAAAAGCTGTGATGCCCCAACCCTCCATGTGGAGAGTAAAGGGAAAGCCATGGAATCCTTCAGAAGAGCTAATCTGGGGCTATTTTAAGGTTTCCTCAAGTCAGGGCCTTTGAGACCAGAAATCAGCCCAGAGAGGGCAAGCTGATGGCAAACTTCGATGGGTCTGGAAATTTCTCTTCCATACTTAATAGTTACAGGGTCTTGATGCATCCTTAGCTAATTGACACAATGAGGTTGGCATGTCCCATACTTCAGTCTGTGCACTGTCAACCAAAAACTGAGGTCTCTGTTGAATTAGAGATGTGAGCATTAGAGATGGTGATCAGACCCCTGTTGAAGAAGTAGGCAGTGGTGTGGTGTCCCATGTCTTGTGTACCAGACAACAGACAGAAGAGCAGTCATTTCATAGGTTGATCCATGAGTTATGATGTGGTATGATACAAAGGGACAAGCTGAGGCAGGACTCATTCTACTCCTGTATTTTAATTTGGAATTATTGAAAGAATTAGACAGTTGCCAATATGAGAAAATCTGAAGTCATCATGAAAGCAAAAATGGCCAGAGAAGCCATGGTGGACCATGGAGGCTGAGTTCACGAGAAAGCAGACGTCATGAGTCATATCAGACACCAGTTGGTAGAGAAAGAGTAGGAACCACAGAAGAGAAGCCTTTCTGCATAGAAATGAAAGGGGCAGACCCAGAGGTTACACAATTCTAAGGGTCTTATATAAGAAAAAGAATATAAAATTACAGTATAAGATTACTGGAGAATTTCCCAGACTCTTGGTAAAGAACCAAGCCAGTCATAGGTCCTGAAACATAAGCTTTTTTGGATTTACAGAAAACCTATCCTGGATAATCCCTAAACAGGGTTGATTTCTGATGGTGTTCAGATCTTTTTATTTTTTCAAGTTGGTGAATGTCCTCAAAATAATATCATTTAAGTTGTGTGAGGTTTTATTTAAATTTTGCAACAATAAAATCTTGATTAAATACATAGTGTATATATCAACTGCATTGGCAGAAGTTCACAAATTAGTAGATATATTTATTTATCTGATCATCGTGGCAACAGGAAAAATATTGAATCTACTAGTGAAAAACTGTCTAGGTTTCCCCTTCCATTAGCAAGGTGTATAGATAAAGTCTCTGCTATTATAATACCCTATCTTCTAAGCTATTAGGGTTGCATTCTCTATACCATCAAAAAGAAAAAAATACTTAGGAATAAATTTAACTACAGAAGTGCAAGACTTGTACACTGAAAATTACAAAGCCTCGTTGAAAGAAATGAAAGACTTAAATAAGTGGAAAGACATCTGATATTCATGGATTGGAACATTCAATGTCATTAAGATGTCAGTATTTCCCAAAGCCATCTACAGATTAAACGCAATCCCTATCAAGACCTTATAGCTTTTTTTTTTTTGGTCAGAAATAGAGAAGCTGATATAGCAGAACAATTCACAATTGCAAAGGTGTAGAAACAACCCACATGCCCATCAATACGTGAGTGGATTAATAAAATGTGGTATATGGGCCGGGCGCAGTGGCTCATGCCTGTAATCCTAGCACTCTGGGAGGCTGAGGAGGGAGGATCAATCAAGTTCAGGAGTTCGAAACCAGCCTGAGCAAGAGCGAGACCCCGTCTCTACTAAAAATAGAAAGAAATTAATCGGCCAATTAAAAAGATGTATAAAAACAAATTAGCCGGGCATGGTGTCGCATGCCTGTAGTCCCAGTTACTCG
>CAUYMX010129263.1:0-24309 GCA_963573855.1 Lepilemur septentrionalis | reverse complement strand
TGTGTTGTCTTTGCCTGACTCTCCCCTTCAGTCTGTGTTGAGATGAGGATGCACTCAGGATCGGTGGGCCAGGCCTCAGTGGGACGTGGTGCGTGCTGGGGGTGTGGGGTGGTGCAGGTGACTCCATTTCTTCCGGGCTGGCGATTGAGCCAGCAGCAGAATTGAAGGGTCCAAGAAACACAGGTGAGTGTAAATCACTGGCAGAAATGGCTACCTGGGAGCCTACTCTTGAATGTTAGGTGATAAGACAGGTGGCACGTAGTCCGGCAGTGTCTTTACCTAGAAACTGTGGTGTGCCTGTCGAGGGAAATTGACTACTTGCACTTTATTCTGGAAACTTAGGGTGGAAATTTTTGTTAGAAAACCCAGAATGAACATCTAATATACTGGATTAAAATGCTTATCTCTGTATTTTATTTCAGTCTTCTGTATTTATATGCAGTCTTCCAAGCCATGACCGATCTGCCCAAGTGTTTCACTTAAAAGAGAATTAGGGGAAATCATCCAGAATTCCGTTCCAAAAGCCCAAGCTCTGCAGCCCTCCAGTGTGGTTGCACTCCATCTGGAGAGAGCCTCCTGCAGACGCCCCTGCCAGAATGATGTAACACGATGACTCAGGGAGATGTGAGTGTGCGAGAAACTAACGTTCAGTTCTTAATTCCCACATATGCTGTGCATTATGTGATTAGGTTCATGTAATGAACTTACTGCAGGCTGATAGACTTGCGCAGTGTCCCCTTTTGTGGAATAAAGTAGCTATCTTTCGGAGAAAGTATGCAGATTTAGTTGGCATTGGGCTGTTGAGGTTGAATAAAAATCTATTTAAAGAGGCTGAAGTGCTTTGGGCCTCTCCCTGTCTGCACTCACACTGAAGAAGAAAGGTTTCATTATGCCTGATAGAGATCCAGGTTCTTAGACAGTCTGTAGAATCTGTAGAGATTCTACAGACTGGAATCTCTCCAGTCTGTAGAATCTGCCAGCAGCAATCTGTCAATAGATCTTGGAACTGGCTGTAGAAGGCAGAGTAGGTTCCTTTGAGAATTGATAGGTCCAAATTATTCTCTAGCCTTGGGTGCCAGATACTGTTTGAAATAAACATTGCTTTGAATTTGTAAAGAAAGCATAGCTCTGTACAGCGGTCTCTCAGCACACGTTTTTGAGAGGCTCTGTGAGTCGGGCACGACTCTACTGGCCACTTTATAGGGTACAAGACAGGCCTGCGCACCTGGCGTATCCTCATCAGAAGGAGAAGCGAGTCCTGGGGGTGGCTGTACGCAGTGTTGGACAAGAGGTGAAATGCCATTGTGCTTCAACGAGGAAGAAATCTATCATTCGCCTTTTGTCCTTCTGCTGCACATCTTTGACATTTGGGAAGTATTTGGAAAACCAAAACTACAGACCAAAATAGTGCCCTTAATTGAGTGTGATTATGTTTGTTTTTTAAAATCCTTATCCTTTAAAGCCAGGAAGCACCGCACAGGCTTAACAGAAAACGTTTTTCTACAGAAACATTTTTTCCCCCAAATCTTACAAACTCCACTGTTTGGTTTCTGTGCTTATGTAATATCTTCATAGTTTATAAAACAAACGAAGCAGCCTGCAATGCCAACTCAGGCTGGCTATGGGAGCTGACAGATAGGGCTCCCCAGGCTGGGACTCAAGTGAAGGGATAGGTCCTTCTGAACAAGGAGCTTTGCTGTTTTTCACATGCTTTCTCTCGCTCTTCATGCCTTGTGTGTGGTAGAACCTTAACGCTCTTGTTGATGGGCTGCAGAATCACAGAAACACAGTCAGCTTTCTCCTTGGTCAGCTCTTCTTTCTAGATGCTCCCCACGTGGTGGTATGTGTGGAAATAGTAGATATTGGAGGCAGACAAACAGTCCTGGATTTAAGTTCCAGCTGCCACTGTGTCCTTAGACAAGTGACTTACCTCAGTTTCCTCGTTAATAAAAACAAAAAAAAAAGTGGGACTTACACTCTTTTCCTATCTCATGGTACAGGAATAAATGAGGATAAAATATCTCAGGTGCCTGGCCCAGAAAAGGTAACTTATAATTCTCTTCTTTTTCTAATGTATCCCATAGATGTGAAAACTCCAAAAAAATTTTTATCTGTAAATAGGAGAATATGAAATATGAAAATGTAAATGCATGGCCTGGATAAGAGACGTAATCCATTTGACAGTCCCTGTGTGTTTATGGGTCCTGAGTGGTAGTAAAGTGAGTATTTTTTGCATGTGATCTTTTGATCAAGAGCTCAAAATGACATGGTGGCCGCAGCCTTTCAGATAGGGATTTGTTCACAGCCCAGGAGTGGAGACGGCCTCTTTGGTGCAGGAATGGAATCTGCCCCAGCCAGCCAGCTACCAAACCTCACTCTTAATTTTCTAATACTTGCCTAGCAATGCAAAGGTTTTTTTCAGCGTTGAATATGTGTTCATACCTCCTTTCCAGCCACTCCCTCCTCCTCTTATTCATTAGGTGAGGCCGCACAGGGAATAGCGAGGCGCAGAACCTGCAGCCAGACAGCCCAGGTTCAAGTCTGTGCTCTAATCAGCTCAGTGACCTTAGCATCTACTCTGACTTCAGTATTTTCATCTATAAAGTGGGGACAATAATGATATCTACGTCATAAAATTAAGATGATTCGCTATAGTGATTTAATGTACGTAAAGCCCTTAGTACCTGAAATACAGCAAACACCAAAAAAGTTAGTTCTTAATTTTCTTTTTATTTGTGAAGAGAATAAACACCTTTCTGTGGAATTCTCTCATGCGTGGGTGTTTCCATGAGAACGGAGATGTCCAACTCCTCTAAGTGGCTCTGACTTCCCCCCCAACCTACCCCGCCTCCTGATGCAGTCTGTGGTGTTACCGTGTGTTCCAGTCAAGTGCAAGGCTGTCTCCTGTGCTCCTGCATATTGAGACGTGGGCTGGTCTGTCTGTGCTGGGTGGAAGCTTGCCAACCCTGGAATGCAAGAGAAGGGTAGATCTTATTAAACTTAGGATGGACATTTGATATCTTCAGGCCTGAATAAGCATTTTTTCTTTTCTTTCTTCCTCTGCTGAATGCAGTGGCATGATCATAGCTCACTGCAACCTCAAACCTCTGAGCTCAAGTGATCCTCTGGCCTCAGCTTCCCCTGGGACTGCAGGCATGCCCCACTGTGCCAGGCTAATTTTTTTTTTTTTTTTTTTGGTAGAGACAAGGTCTGGCTATGTTTCCCAGGCTGGTCTGAACTCCTGGCCTCAAGCAATCCTTCCACCTCAGTTTCTCAAAACACTGAGATTACAGGTGTGAGCCACTGCACCCAACACTGAATAAGCATATTTTAATGACACATGGCAACGTTACTATTTTAACTGCTTCTGAGATGATCAAAATATTTTACAGTTATACTACTTAGTTTCTATTTCATTGAATATTCATAAAACAGCTTTAGTAGGAAAAGCCAGATAATATTAAATAACATTAATGGGATTTCACAAATTAGCGTGCTTCCTGAGGATAGTACAGGAATTGAAAGAAAGTTCTAGCAGCGAGTTTCATGGTATGGGGATTCATTTTGAACTCTTGTTTCAGAGGTGGTATAGTTTGGGCAGAAGACTGGCTTCGTGTTTAGGTGACTTGTTTTCTTTTTTTTTTCTGGTTTTTGTTTTTTTTTTTGGAGACAGAGTCTTGCTTTGTTTCCCAGGCTAGAGTGCCATGGCATCAGCCTAGCTCACAGCAACCTCAAACTCCTGGCTCAACTGATCCTCCTACCTCAGCCTCCTGAGTAGCTGGGACTACAGGCAAATACCACCACGCCCAGCTAATTTTTTTCTATTTTTAGTAGAGTCGGGGTCTCACTCTTGCTCAGGCTGGTCTCAAACTCCTGAGCTTAAGTGATCTTCTCGCCTCAGCTTCCCAGAGTGCTGGGATTACAGGCATGAGCCACCATGCCCAGCCTAGGTGACTTGTTTTCTGCTGTTAGATTTGCCTCTATCTCTATGACCTAGGCATATTTCTGAATTTATTTTCTCACAACTCACTGAAAATGTTTGAAATCCTCTCCCTTAGGAGGAATATTCTGTCCCAAATTGGATGACATTGTAATAAGATACATCCTTGGAAGAAAAGCCACTGTACAAACTTAAGATAGTTACTGTAAATTGCAGTAACATCACAGCCACTGTTTGAATTGAGCCTACTTCCAAGTCTGAAAATCCCTCAACTCTGCGAAGGTGTTAGGTAAAATCTATAATCTGGTGCAAACTCAAGAGCTTTGGTGGAGGGGAACGATGGAAATGATCATGGAAGGAAAAAGGGCACAGTCCCTTCAGCTACAATCCGAGATGTGGACCATAGTGTTATTTTTGCTTTGCTGGAAAGAAGTGTGAAGAAAGAAATTTCTGTGGATTTGTGCTGTTTTCACTTTTGTAACTTCTTATGGCCCAGCAAGAAGAAACACAGTAGTGTTTGGGAAATGGTTTTGCCTTAAGGGAAACTTACAAATCTTATGAGCACTGAGCACAGTGACTGCTCGTGCTGTTGGTAAGATTTATGAAAGGCGACTGAGAAGGCAAAGCGCAAAGTTAGGCTTTGTCTGTAACCACTTGATTATGGTGATTATGGGCCATTTGCAGAACGTTTCACACTTTTTTCACCCATCTAACTTTTATTATAATAACCTTTCGTGGTGGGCAGTGGTCTAAATTTGAATCTTGGCTCTGCTGCTCAGATAGCATGCAGTATGACCGTGGCGAAATTACCTACCTCACCGTGCTCTGATGTCTTCCTCTATAAAATAGAAGTGTAACGGTGCCCACCTTGCTGGACTACTGCGAGGATTGGATGCTTTGGGTATAAGGCATAGAATGTTTGACAGATGTTTGGTATCATATTATTACTAAAGGAAGTTAGGGTCAAGAATAAGATACAGTGACTCAAACAGAGCAGTCTAAGCTCCTTGTTAATAGTATAGTCCTGTAACCTGTGTCCTTTTTGAAAGCTTCGCTAAAGTAAAAGACTTTCTAAATTGGTAAGCTTAAAGAAAGGTAAGCTCCTGTTACCAGAATAATTTACTTAGTGGACCACCTCATCTAAGTGACTGGATGAATAAACTATTACCATAATAATCCAGTGGGATGAGGGTATGTAGGGAGAGGCTGTGAGTGTATTAAGACTGCCCATGCTTTGGGGAATTGTAGAAGTGAAGTGCTCTGTTTCTGCATGCGTACATATTTCTCCCACGTGTGTGCTGGACACCCGTGCACTCACTGCTCCCCTTCCACATCTGCCCACCCTGTCTACTGCTTAGGTGTCTTTTTCTTTTAATTCATCAGTCCTGAATTTCCCTAACTTTTCCAAAAATAACCAGCATTTCTCCTTACATGTACAGCACTTGGTGGAGAAGAAGGGGTGATTTTTCAGTCATCAGGTTCATTGAGTTGCTATTGTGTGCCAGGCAATGTCCTGGACTTCAGGGGGCAAAGATGAGGTTGTCCTCAGAGGGCACATCGCCCTTGGGGGCTGACAAAGAAGGCGCAGTATGAAGTGGGCCGGAAAAGAGTCCAGGGCTAAGAACTGGGAACAGAGGTGAGGAGTGAGGGTCAGAGAAGTGCAGTCAGAGAAGGGTTCAGCTGGGAAATCTAGGATTTAAAAGATTTCTGGGCAGACAAGGAGGTTCTCGAAGAAGAGAGAACGGCAGAGAAAGACACTTCTTTGCCAAGTGCCGTGGTGTGTTAATTTAATTTAGGTCAGTATGACTGAGCTTTTCCAGGGCAGGGACTGTCCCCGTGAACTGATGAGTGGTGGGGGCTGGTTGCTTCCTCCCTTAGTCCAGATACCTGCAGGAAACTGGGTTTACTGGGCTGTAGATTGGAATGAAATTGCTACCCTCTTTGTCCCTTATTTGTTTGTAAACATTTCCTCCTCAGTGGGAGGAACTCTGCTTACTTTTGCGCCAAATATTCAAGGCTATTGGCAAACTTGTTACCTTTTGTTGAGGATCATTGTCATTTCTATGAAATGCAAATATTAAAAATAGACATTAAGAAATTTTTGACTTGATGTAAGAAGCTTTTTAGAAATGGTTAGCTGTATACTTGGATAAAAATATGTTTCTAAGCCATAGATTGGATTGTTTCCAGTCATTACCAGCTATTTAATGGCTATTAGATATGATATAGGTATAGGATATTTCATTTAAGAGAGAGGACTATTTTATTGAACTGTTTTCATTCATGGAATTTTAGATTTAGCCACTGGGTATTTTTTCTGTTATTAATGATTTTATTGATGTGCATCTACTCACTATAAGTATGACAGTCTTCACTGTGGCTAAACAGATTGTTAATCCTGTTTTGTTTTCCTATTAAGAGTTAGTGTTGTGTTGATAATCACGTGATAATATTACCACTTATTTTCTGATTTTGAAATTATCGCCCTATCCTTTTATTTTTATTCATTAAACTTTGTGGTTACAAAAATAGTCCTGGTGTGGGAATGCTAAAGTTGGATGAGTTACTCAGGTTGGTTGAAAAAGAGCATCTGACATGCAGAGAAAACAGCACCATCAAAACAAAACTTGTCTGCTCTGGCTGTTTCAGGGGACTCTTGTAGTTGATTCAAAGCAGAGCTCAAGAGTGGTATCATAAGCCAGTTCTTTTCAGTAAAGTAGCAGCCATGTGACAAGTTTCTATAAAAGTTACATCCCTTAACTAAAAACTTTAAAACAAACTCATTTGAAGTAATTAGAAACAAAACTAAAACAGAATAGTAGTCATGACGGAATATGAATTTGATTTATAAATTCCATCACTGATTAGCCTGGGAGAGTTTTGTCATTAACTATACCTTTTAAAAATCAGAACCTAGCCGGTATCTTCATGCCGTATTTGTGTCTTGTAGAATATCACTTATTAAAGTTATGCTCTTACCTTGTCATTGAGTCATTAAGGAACTCCGCTTAAGGATCTCAGTCATGCACAGCCCTGCTTCCTGTTTCAAGGCTGTGTTCGAGTGTCCTTTAACTTTGGAAAGCAAATCAGTTCCAGAACTGAAAGTGAAATTGAGTTAACCAGCTTTCCTTCAGGGACATTTGAAATTGTCTGATGTGAGAGGTTAAGAATTGAAATCTAGTAGAGTGTTCTCCAAGCTTTGTTTTCTTATGACATTTTCATGCAACTTCTCTTGTATGGAAGGAGGGCCTCCCCCAGGGTTGTAAACATGCCTTTTGGTGTGGCATTGTGTCTGCCATCCACTGTGTGTTACTGATTATAAAGATCGGCCACGTCTTCCACTTCCCCTCAAGAACCTCATCTGACTGCAGTGCTGCATCAGCTCCCAGAGATGGGGGTCCTTCCTGCTCTTTGGCCAAAGCACCAGTGGCAAATGTGGCGCCTGCCAGCCTGTGGGAGGCTGGGATCACCCACCCTTGGGTCCCAGAGGCAGTCAGGAAGTAGTTCCTATGGGGAAGATGTCTCTAGTTCCGAATTCAGCCAGCATCCCTTTCATTTTTCTTAGTTGTAGAAATAATGTTAAAAAAAATATTGTCTTGGAATATTTAAGTTTTCTGTAACGGAAAAGCATATAAGGTGACGTACGCTAATGAAAATTTGGTTTTAGAAAATACATCTGAAGTTTTATGGGCGGAATTGAAAAGAAAAGATGATACATGATGGCTTGCTTAGTAATATTAAAATGAATAAAAATTAAAATTGGATATGTTAATTTGTATAAGAGTACATTTTTAAAATAATTCCTCCCTCCCACTATTGATAATATAATAAATGTCATGTTTATATTTACCTGAATTTTTGTGAGTGCTAGAAATTTTAAAATAGTAACTTCTAAATTCAGATTAAGGCTGTTTCAAATCAAGATTCAGTTTCCAGTGTTCCATGTAAGAATTTTCCCCAAGATAACATCCTTTTCAAACCGTCCATTTGTTGATGTAATTATGATATGTAATTTTAAGCTGGCTTCTATGGTAGTAATAAATTGTGCTATGGACAGCAAATACTAGATCCATTGGTCAGGATGAGGCATGACGCGGGCCGGCGTTCCCAGTGTGCGCTCAGGCAGGGGTGGTGCGGAGCTGCACACCTTGGTGTGCTTCTGCCTTTTCCTTGGAATTTATCACCGATGCCAGTTTTTTGTGGGTTTGTTTTTCTGGTAATAATACAGAAACATACAAATAGAATTATTTTGTATGACAAATTTCATCTTTATTGTTTTGGTTCATATTTATTTGTTTTATTTACAGGTGTTGACTTTAAAATCAAAACTGTAGAGCTAAGAGGAAAGAAAATTAGATTACAGATCTGGTAAGTGGAAGAGCCTGCACCCAGTAATGCACTGTTATGTTTTTAATCATATGCTAGTCTGAAGAAATTAACTATTGAGCTGGTTTGCCTCTCCTACTTTTCTGCTCCTTTGCTTATTTTAAAATCAACAGTGCTTCCTTCAAAAGAGAATTTAGAAGAAGATACGTCATACTCCACTTGCATATGGGGAGTTGTGGAAAGAAGAATAGTCTTAAAGGTCATTCAATATGAAATGTCTGATTTAGAATCAAAAGTTTAGTTTATCATATCTCAAACAAGAAAAACAAGAAGCAGTACAATTAATCAAAGAGATCAGCCTAAACAATTGACACAGTATTGCTGTAACAGTAGTCTGTTTATGCCAGCAGCGAAGAAGCCTGGAGAGCAAGTGGTAAGGAGATCACAAAAGGCGTTTTCCACAGCTTGTTGAGAATTGAATGAATATTTTTCTTTGGCAATAAGTGGTCCAAAGCCTGAAAGAAGTGGTAGTCAGTTGGTGCAAGGTCTGGTGAATACGGTGGATGACCGTTTCCAAGTCCAGCTGCTGTAGTTTGAGCAGCGTTGTTTGTGTGACATGTGGTCAAGTGTTGTCTTGCAAGAGGACTGGCCTGTCTCGGCTGCTTACTCACAAGCATCCTCATCATTTCATCCAGTTGGTTGAAGTAGACATGGTCGGTAATGAATTGATCGGGTTTCATGAAGCTAGTGGTTAATATCAGTGCTGCACCACCTAACAGACGCTGTTAGTTTTTTTGATGAATATGCAGTCTTGGACTGTGTTTCAGCATTTCATTTTTATCCAACCATTGTACCAAATGCTGCGATTGTCAAAAAGAATCTGTTTTTCATCACATGTAACAATATAGTGTAGAAATGGTTCACTTTTGTGTCATGACAGCAAAGAAAGGCAAGCTTCGAGATGATTCCTCTTTTGACGCTCATTTAATTCATGTGAAACCCATCTATCCAGCTTCTTTACCTTGTCCATTTGTTTCAAATGGTCCAATATTGTTGGAATAGTAACATCAAACCTTGCTGCTAATTTACGCATAGGTTGAAAAGGATTCGCTTCCACTACAGCTTTCAGCTCATCATTATCCACCTTGGTCTCAGATCAACCACGTGGCTCATTTTCAAGATTAAAATCACCAGAATGGAACTTCTCAAACCATCAACAGACTGTGTGTTCGTTAGCCACATCCTTCCCAAACACTTTGTTGATATTTTGACCTGTCTACACAGCATTGGTTCCACGACAGAACTCGTATTCAAAAATAACATGAATTTTTTACTTATCCATGGTTGCACAAAAACTGCCCTAAAAAAATTTGAAAGATAATCACAAGCCAATATGTGCATTTGAAAGGCTGAGGGTGTACCCTCACAAAATAAAAATAAAACAAGAAGTGTCAAAGCGAAATGTCAGCAATATCACCTGTCAAACTTAGTACTTAAGGAAATCAGACATTTCATACTTAATAACCTAATACTTTAATAATAGCTAGTTTGGAACCTTTTTGCCTCTATTTTCAAACCATTTGACATGATATCAAAGCTGTCATCACTAAAATGATTGCTCACATACCTGTCTTCATGTATTTAGTGTGACAGCATTCAAAGAAAGTCCAACATGTTCATAACCGCATTTGCACCATCTGAAGGCAGATCCCCTGCAGACAGTTCCGGGGCTGTTCACGGTGGCACTTTGTGGATATTGCTGCGGGGCGGGCATCCTCCTTCCAGCTGCACTGCTGATGCCACATGCCTTGGGCCCTCATTAATGCCCACTGGAAATGAATCTAGAGGCCCCTTTCTGAAGAGAAGCCCTTTTGTCAAATCATAATTGGAATGAGAGACTAAACCAGCTGTGTTAAAATTGCATTCAGCACTAATAGCTTTCTCTTAGCTATTAACAGCCCACAGGTGGAAGAAGGATAAGATCAGGTCTGGTGGTAGTTTAAAAGTGGCACTCTTGAGGTCTTCTGAGAATGCCATTTTGTTTTTAATGACACAGATGCAGTGTACTCAGCTTACTAACTCCTCTTGGCAGGTCACCCTCCGCTTTGATTGTTTGTCCACCGTGTGTGTGTTTGCTTTCATCTGCGTTAATCGCTGCTTCATCTGTGGCATCATCGGTCACCTAATGCTTGAATGTTAGTGCCATGTCTTCATTCTTCATCCGTGTCCGTGTCTGGGGCACAGCTGCAGCTGAGCCAGCTTTGCTTACTTGCCTTCCGGAGGTGTCTGAGGTAATGTCTTCATTTGGTCACCCTTGACTACATAACCCACTTTAAGAATTTTTTGGTTTTGGGGGGTTTTGTTTTGTGTTGTGCTTTTGGTTTTTGTATTTTTATTTTTGGCTTGACTGTGAAACATTAAGCCTTGTCTAAATACTTGAATAAAAAAATACATACTTCCTGTTTTACTAGCCCATGATCAAAGGCAGCAAACTTTGTTTCATGCATTGCTGCCCATTTTTTAACTCTGTAAATGGCAATGAAGTGTCTTGCACGCTATAATTAGAAATAGGCTGCTGTTTCTAATTATAAGCTCTTTAAGGTAAAGGATTTGGGATGTGTTCGTCTGTGTACCTAGCTTGCTAGAGGGCAGGCAGGCCTGAGGACTGTGGCACACATCTTCATTAATGCACGAATACTCTGTCTTCAGCCCTGGCGGTAATAATCTGGTTTATAAAAGTATGTTCAAATGTCCTGGTGCCTCCCTGGAACTCTGCCCACTAAGACTGTCTGTGCTGGTGAGTTGGATGCTTCTGGAATCTGACTGCAGTGCCTTTGACTCTGAGCTAAGGGCCCTACCTCGTGGAATGCCCTCCGTGGAGGGACTGAGACAGTGTGGTTCCAGGAAGAACACAGGTGCTCGGAAACCACTTTCTTGAATGTAAAAGCATCCTCCAAAAATAACTCCACCTACTTCTGCCTTGACTTTTCACCCCTCTGCCTTTGTTCTCTAAATTTTCACAACGGTACAACATTGGCGAGGAAAATAGCTGTGGGAGGGAAAATGAGAGGCACTGGACTCACTGAACGGCTGATTGCAAGTTTTCTGCATATAATACTCTAAGGGTTCACTAAGGAAGTAGAATTTGTCTTTTCCTGAAGGGAATTTCAACAGTGACTCATTTTCCACGATATGCCAGCCACTTGTTAATCATATCATACTGAAAATAAGATTTGTATCGTCTGAAATATTTTATTTAAAAGATAAAAAACGTTTTTCTTCGTTATTGCTATCCAGTAGGTAAAAAGGAAATATTGGAATCGTGATTCTAATTCTTACTACTTTTTTTGAAGTAGTGGGTGGTTTATTTTGGAGTCACGAGCAGTCCTTGTGCTGTGGCTGTTGTGATCTGCTTTGTGGCGGGCACACTGCCGCCGCGTCACCCCATCCTGAGTCGAGGGTAGAGGGCGGGAGCCAGTGTGGTTGGAGCAGCCCTTCAAGCAGGCGCTGTGGACTCACTGTGTGCTCTGATTTTCTAGACTGTCCATCTGTGAAAGCATTGCCCACTGGTTTTCACAAGGGGAGCTTTTTAGAAGAAGTGCATTTTTTCTCCATTTCTGGATATAGCCAAACTAAAGAAAATATTATTTGCTATAGATTCCTAAAAGTTTAAAGTACCAAAACTACAGGTGGTGGTGTCACATTTTTATGTCAATGTCACGTTTTTCAGCTCCTTGATTGTCTGTGGTCAGAAAAAGGACCATTTTTTCCTTCTCTGTACTTAAGTATTTCTGCATGAACGTATGTAAGAATTTTATGTAAGTGCAGCTAAAATAAAATGTGTTGACTAGAATACATAGTTTCATGCATTTATATCCAAGTGGTTATCCTGGAAATTATTCACAGTGAACTAGCAGTTGTTGTGTTGAAATGGACTTGAAGCTATGACATTTGTCTCCTACCTTTAGGCAAACACAGAATTGAAATGCTTCATGTAAGGATCCCTTTGTTCTGTCCACTGGACCAGCCTTAACTATTGGGGGCTTTTGTTTTAACTGGTGCTCTTAGGTTGGCATCATTCCTTTCATTCTCTGCTTGGAAGAGGGGGAGCGTTTAGGGTCCTGAAAATTAGTAATTGCACCATTTAAAAGGACATATTAAGTGTATCAAATAAGAATCTTTGAATCGTCTAAGCATTGTTGTATTACCAAACTAGAAAAACAGAATTGTAAGAATTTTTCAATTTGCAACAAAAGCAGAGAGACATGAGAACAGATCACATGCTAACTGTAGTAAGTGATGATTTATTAGTAGCTGACCTTGGTAAACTGTAAATCTCTAGAAATCAGCTCTTTATCATTACTGAAAAATTCAAATTTATGGAGATAAAGAGGGGAAATATTAGGATTCTGCCTCTTCAAAAAGGCAGAAAATGATCAGTACATTGATACCATCATCTGATTTTTTGAAAAACGGAGACTTATGTGGGATTTTTATGGTGCTGGCACATAGTAGGTGTTCAATGAATGCTTGTTGAATGGAATCAACATTTCATTTACTCTGTTCTTCGAGCGTACACGATAGCAGATAAATTAGTATATAGGGAAAGTCATTCAGGCAGAGGCACTTCAGAGAAGAATAGAAAATAAAACCTTTGTCAACCCAAATATTTTGGGACTATGGAGTATTCTCTCAAAGGAACATGGTTTTTCAATCTTCAGTTTTCAGAGCCAAGCCCAAAATAATGGAATTTAAGGAATGGTTTTAAATGGGGAGTGGTAAACTGGTTAGTATTTCCTCACTGGGATTTTTGTAAACTAATTTGCTCATTTATTTGTTAGAATGATTACCTCAGATTTTGCATTTTGAGGTTTCTCTTTCTTTGTGTCTGATTTAAAGTTAGCAGACACAGTGAACTTTTTAGTGGCAAGCTTCTTAATGTTTCTAAGATTTCTAAGTATACTATTCATGCAACATTTTTTTAAACCACATCAAGAATACTTTTTACTATCCCTATTCTTTGATTGTTTTTATTAGGAGTTATGTATAATTTCTCTGGTTTTGAGCCCCAGTTTCTGGAGTCGAAATTCATTGAATGTATAGAGAAATGAATATGAGCTGATTTACTTAAAAGCTAGATTAAAGTTTCTTAGAATGAAGATGTATTAAAGTACATAATTCCCAAAATGCTTAGTGAAGATCTTATATATGATTGTTATTTAAATTTGCAGTTCAGCTATATTGTGCTAACTACAGATTTCAGAGTAGAAGAAAATTTGTGTTTTATTGACTTTTTAAAGAAATGGGAAATGTTTCTTACCAGTACTCAGCACAGAATTTTTTTAAAACATTAAAACATTTGATCAAATCCTGATTTGGACGAGCCATAACTTGTGATAGGATGGCAGACTGTGCTCTGAAGGATTTAGTAACTCTTTATTGGTTTGAAAATATTAATGTATACTCCTAAATGTTGAAGATTAGAGAAATAATTTTATTCACTGATTTCCTGTGGAAATCAAATGGTATACAAATATATTCTTTCTCAGCTGCCTTGAAGGTGCCTGTTAGTGTTGTCTTTTAGTTGTTTTTAGAAATCCTGAAGAGTTCAGTCTCCATCTATCTGTCATATTCTTTAGATTTCTGATTTCCAGTGTTTTTTGCAGTTCTGGGCCAAAATATGAAGTTTGTTTTGCCTTGAAGGGAAAAAAAAGGTTCAGCTTTCTGAATTTTAAACATGTAACCTTCTGCCCAGCACGTGTTTTCTGCTGGACCCTGGTGGACAGAAACAGACCAGCCTCTGCCCTCCTGGGGCTTCCAGTCAGGGCCCCAGGGGATGCTTACATCCTCTGGAATAAAGCAATGGCGTTGTTAGTGAGCTTTTTTGTTTGTTTAACAATAAGGTATCACTAATGTGAACTTAAATTACATATGGTCTTCAAAGAAATTGTTTTCCTTGTTAAGTCCTTCCTGATCAGAAACCTCTTCCATTGAGCATCGTTGTAATTAGAAATATATGATGGTTCTCAAGAGGTTTCTTGGCGTATTACATGGAGAACTAGGTCTCGGCCAGCGTCTGTGCACTGTGAACATGCTTATGTCATTCTTCAAGTTGAAGTGGCCAGTGTCAGCCTGGAAGAAAAAGAAAGTTTTTAGATTTCAAATTAGCAATCCTGGAATAGTGAACTTTACTGTTTTGCAAATCTGTTTGGTTAGTATCTCTCCTACTTTTTGCTTGGACCACCTTTTCTGTTTAGGATTAAGAAAATAACAAGACTACTTCTGTAGCATTTTTTGTTAGTGAGGGACTATTGGTCATTTTTTCAACAAAAGGAGATATTAACCGAGTATGTTACAGGAGAATTGTAGATTTAAATAGTGTCAATCATCGTCTCTGCACGTCCTCACTGTTGATGACTGCCTACCGTAGAGGGTGTTAGAACTTCCACCACTTCACACGTGAGACAGCTGAAATAGTTGTTCCTCAGAGAGGCCAAGTCGCGGAGCCAGCAGCAGTGCCCAGGTGCCCTGCGCCTCTGTCCACTGCCCTGCCTGCTGACAGCAGAGCGTATCCAAAAATGACTGTCATCCACCCCAGGTCGGGTTTGAGCCAGTGCTTTTGAGGGAATTGGGAAATAATAGCACATATACCTGTTATTGAACAAATTTATAGAAGCAAAACACCTAGAAAAACTAACTTGAGCATATTACATTATGACTGAAAAAAACAAAACAGTTTCATATCAGCCTACTGCCTAACTGCCTGTGCATCTTTGCTGTTCCTCTTTTCCCTCCATTTCCTCAGTTTCTCTCACAGTCTAGTAGACTGGGGACTCACAACCTTCTAGAACAAAGTTTATGGTTTTGTGATGGGAAAAAATGTGGTCAAGTGAACTTGCATTATAATTTACAGTAGTAAATTTCCTTGCACTGTTATGATTTATTCTAGAATGTCAAAAGTTTATTATAAGCCTAATGTTAGTTTATGTTAGCCCTTCGGGGATAAGGTAAGAGATCAAAAATTGCTTCTATGCTTTATTATTTCTGCCCAAATTGTCACATTGGGAAGACATTTTATTTGAAAAAAATTTAAGATTTTGCTCTATACAGCATCTTTAAACTATTGTGGCATTGACCTCTGTCCTTCCTTTTATTATGACTTTTTGCCATGAAAATTCTTATTTTCTTATTTTCAAAATCTTGGTTTGGAAGTAACTGTGACTTCTTTATATTTTCGTTTGACTGTAACTAGTTCAGAGACGCTCCCCGACTAACAGCAGTGCCTGTGCTCAGGTGTCAGCGCAGACATGAGGCGTCACCTGGTGCGCAGCAGGGCTCGGCCTGTGGTGGGGACGCTGCTCTCCACGTGGGCAGGACACGGCCGGGGCCATCCCAGACACACTGGCCCTGCTTTGTCCCCACAGGCCCAGGGCTGCTGACTCCAGGCCACGCCTGCTAGGATTGCAATTGTGAATCTTTTTTCTTCTCTCATCTGAAGCGGTAGTTGGTGATCCCAGCGTCACCCTCAGCACTAGCACTGGTGTCTAGTGAGTGAGAAATGATTCTCTTTGACATGGGGACGTTCATTCTTTATAGTCTCATGCTGTGTGTGAGAGCGGGTGGGTGCTTGTGTGCATATGTGTAAAATTTGCATTCCCTGTGCATGGTTGTTGCTCTCAGGTATGATGAATGGTTTTGTAAACCACCTACAATGTGAACTCTTAGGGATTGCTTTGTAAATACTGCATCTTAAAAGCTTTTATCCCCTGTTTTATTTTGGAAAAACATAATGATCATGTATTTTGATGTTGTATTAGCATTTCTGTTGCTGATTTTCTGTCTTTTAGGGGAAAAAGTTATTCTGGAATAGTATGTTGATTATGGTTCATAATCCATCTCCATTCATCTAATTTAGTTAACACATGTACAAAGATAGCTTGTATCTCTTACAGTTTTAGTCAACCTGAATTTTTCTTACACTCTTTAACTGTAATCGTCAGGGGAAGGGAAAAAAAGAAATGTGCATGTTACTCATGTTCTTTCTTAATAGAAAAACAGAAGCATAGTTTATGTTTGCATTGGAATATAGAGTTGCTTACTTTGGTTATTTTTTGGGAACTGATTTTTGCTGCTATTTCTTAGGGACACAGCAGGTCAGGAGAGATTCAACAGCATTACCTCAGCTTATTACAGAAGTGCCAAGGGGATCATATTAGTGTATGATATCACTAAGAAGGAGACGTTTGATGATTTGCCAAAATGGATGAAGATGATTGATAAGGTAAGTTACATTTTTCTGTCCAATGTGAACACTCTGTTGTGGATGTTAATCATTATGAAAGGAAGAAGGGGAAACACATTTATTGAGCATGCTGCACAGATTAACCATCGTTTAACCCACGTGATAGCCTTCAGGGGAAGTGTGTAGTCCTATGTTACAGATGAGGCAAAGAAGAATAAAATTTACCCAGAGTCAGCTTATAAATAATAAAACCAGGATTTTTATTCTGGTACCCTGCACTATCTAACTTCAAGGCCCAAATATGCTTAGTCCACCATTTCCAGCGGCTATCATGGAATTAGATATAGGACATTCTCGTTTCTGCAGAAAGGTCACTTGGACCCCCGTTTCCTGAGCATCCACAGAGCAGCCGCCTGGGGGAGATGGCCTTCTCCACGGGGCCTGCGGACAGAGCAAGGGCGGCCTTGGTCACCCACTAGACATCCGCCCTCTAAGTTATATTAGTAGATGTCCTGTAGCTCCTTATCTTGAACAAGAGAAGAAATGTTTAAGAACATTTAATGACACAGGAAGGGCCTCAGGATAAAATATTTAGTGAACTAATAAGCAAGGGAAATGGAGTGAGTTCAGTTTGGTGCAGATATGCTGTGTCTGTGTGATTAATTTAAACTGTGGGTTCTCCTCTAAGAAATGTTTTCCCCAAATACACATTTAGAAGGCAGAGCAGTTGGAAGTGAGTTGAGATGATGTGCAGTTGACTACATTTTGAGTTTTCTTCCCTTATGCAGTAATTCGATATTTAGTTCCTTTGTGTTATAAGCATACCTAATATAAATTGAATTTTGTCTACGAATTGTATTTAAACCTGTTGGTTAGAGAATGTTCACTTGCCAGTTATACCAAGCAATGTCATCGATGTATGTCTTTTTAAAATGTGTCAGGGACCAGGGTTACAAAGATGAATCCGACCTGGGGCAGAGCCCCTGCCCCAGCCTGCTCTGCACTTGGCATTGGTCACGCCAGGGCCTGCAGTGACGCATCACTGGGTTCTGATGTCCCCTCATGCTGAAGCCAACGTGGGCTCCTAAGGAAGTTAGAAAGGGACAGTTTTTGTAGTCTAAAATTTTGGAACTAATGTGATGAGTATAAAACCATAAGAAATGGCCTAAATCCTAAAGCCTGGTTAGGTACTTGAATTTGTGAATCTGATGAGGTCTTGAGGTCTAATGCTGCATCCTTCTTTGGTACTTGGCTCTTGCTTTTCATCGTCATTTGAGCGAGAGCATCATTTCTTGAGTGCTTACTGCAGGTAGGTGCTGTCACTGTTGTCACACATCACTGATAGCAGACTCATGCCCCGCTTGGCTGAATACCTGAGCCACAGCCACACCATTCAGATGTCTTTTGTTGCAGTCTGTTTCGAATAACTTTTTAGAAATACACAAAATTAAATGAGCTATTAAAAGAGAGAAAGAGACAGGGTCTCCATCTTTTACCCAGGCTGGAGTACAGCAGCCTGACCATAGCTCACAGCAACCTCAAGCTCCTGGGCTCAAGTAATCCTCCTACCTACCTCAGCTTCCCGAGTAGCTGGGACTACAGGTGTGCGCCACCACACCCAGCTATGCCCCTATATATTTTTAAAAACTTAGAAATGTAGCATAAGTTTTTTTCCTGATTATAAAATCAATGATATTTTCATTATAGAAATTTGGGAAATCAAGAAAAGCACAAAAGTAAATTTAAAATTTATAATTTTATTGTCCTGAAAAACCAGACTGAACTCACTCCATTTATCTTGCTTATTGTTCACTACATATTTTATCATGAGGCCCTTCCTGTGTCATTAAGTGTTCTTTAAAAAAATAAATAAAGCATGTTTTTGGTTTTTAATGGCTGTGTTTTTTAAGAAGTACTTTAACTTATTTGATTCTTCATCCATTTTGTGGGACTTTTAGGTGTTTTTTCGGTTGATGACCATTTTGGGTATAGAGCTTTGCCTGTGTTTGAATCATTTCGTTAGGCTGGAGTCTTAGGATTGGTTGGGTCGAAGGACGAGAGCATCGTGATTCTTAGTGCCTGTGACCAGGCTGCTCTCTAGGACACAGTGAGCCCTGTCTCCACACCCTGCGCCCGCGGGTGCTGGACGTGACCACGCAGACGTAAATGAGCAGAAAGCACCGTGTAGGTTTACCTCCCTCTGCAGTACGTGACTGTGCCGTCTTTGAAACACAGCTTCCTTTAAAATCCACAGTATGCTTCAGAAGATGCAGAACTTCTCTTAGTTGGAAACAAGTTGGACTGTGAAACGGACAGAGAAATCAGCAGGCAGCAGGGTGAAAAGGTGAGAGGCTCGGGGCCCAGGGTCCAGGCCCACACTCAGTGCTCAGATTTGATGTTGTCTTTTAATAAGTCACATTATTTTATATTATGAAATAATTATCGATACAGTGATCACTCAGTTATATCCTTCTTATCCTTCTCATTTGTTTTTTTTCCTGACTTCTTGCTTTAAATTTTCATTTTGAAATGGAGGGAGAAAACATAAACAAATTAGTATACACAGCATTATTATCTAACCTGACATTTTATAGAGAAAGATTTTTTAAGCCATAAAATTGCTGTCCCGGTTTGCTCTCATGTATTTTAAGCTTCCTTCGTTTTTGCTAAGGATTCAATCATGGGGAAATGATGCTGCTCGCATGTTAAATGTCAGACATGTCCTGGCATCACCCTAGGGATTTTGTTGTGTTTTGTTTTGCTAGTTCCTCATAATGTTAGAACTTGTTACGCTTGGGAATTTTGTATTTGGGCATAAATGGGACTTTCCAGCCCTTTAGTCCCACCGCTTCCCTGAAAGCTGAGCCCAGAGGCTGGGATTCTCCCCCAGAAGCCAGGCCTCAGGCTCACGCGTTGGTCCGTGCGGCAGCCCACACAGAGGAAATAGGTGCGTATCTTCTCTCAGTTTGCACAGCAGATAACTGGGATGCGGTTCTGTGAAGCAAGTGCCAAGGATAACTTCAATGTGGATGAGATATTTCTGAAACTCGTCGACGACATTTTGAAAAAGGTAAAAAAAAGAATCCCACATCATGAAGATATTTCATCTGAAAACTGTTCTTTCCTTTATTACTTTGTTGTTGAGAATTTTTTATTTAGACACAAAAATAACAGTAGTTACCCTTGGGCTCAAGAACCAAGTGTAGTTGTTAGCTCGGCCAGAGCCATCCACCTACTGTAGTGACACCTGTTTCCCATCTCAGGTTTTGGTGTCCTTAGAGTTGATGTACAGTGTATTTGCTTAGCCTAGAAATATGGCTTGGCGGAGTGACTTAAACAAGGTGTAGTCATGTGCTATGTTTATTTGACATTTGTTTTTCTTTTTTTCCTGTTTTCCCATGAGAATTAAGTTCAATACAGACAGTGGAGACCTAGCAAAGTGTCTCAATGGAGAAGAGAGCCCCTTGGGGCTGAGCTCGTCTCCTCCAGAGCTCTGCTCTCCGATGGGAGCCACTTCCCAAGGGCCTTTCCATGATGCTAAATGGCAAGAAAATTGCTGGACAGCTTCATTGAGCAACAGTAGTTTATTCAGGCATCTTTAGGCTTACATTCAAAGATTATTAGTAAGAACTAAAGTTTATACTACTAAGTGAAATTTGCTCAGTTCAAACATAATTCAAAAGGTTCTAATAAAATGGTTGTTTATATAATAGCCAAGAGAGGTTATTTCCTTCTTTAGCAAGCATGTAAGTCCTTAGAATGCAAGCCATTTTTTTCATTTATTAATGTATTAAATTTTCATTATATGGGGCACTATGAAAATAAATGTTTATGAGGTTGGTCAAATCTCTTCTACCCTAGGGTATTAAATAGACTCTTCCTGACTATATAGTACCTGATGTTTGGTGTTGTGACATGCAGTGTCCTGAACCTGTTTTTTTGGGGGGGTGGGAGGGCTTAATATTTTAATGTCTGATTAATCTTTGATGATCAGAGAGGTTTATGTAACAATACTTTGTTTATTATATAAGTGTACAATTTGCAAAGTATTTATAGTTGACTCTTGAACAACACAGGGATTAGGGATAACCCCACATAGTCAAAAATTTGCATATAACTTTTGACTCCCCAAAACTTAACTACTACTAGCCTGCTGTTGACTGGAAGCCATACCAATAGCATAAGCAGTTGATTAACACATAGTTTGTATGTTATGTGTGTTATACACTGTATTCTTACAATAAAATAAGTTAGGTGGGGAAGGTAGGGAGGAGAGGTAGGCATACTTAGCATAACTTTCATTGGAAAACATCCACATATAAATGGGCCATGCACTTCAAACCCAGGTTGTTCAAGGGTCAACTGTAATGTACCTTATAAGGTTAAAATGTGTTTGTCTTTCCTGTTTAACCTTTAGATGCCTCTGGATATCTTGAGGAATGAGTTGTCCAATAGTATCCTCTCGTTACAACCAGAGCCCGAGATACCACCAGAACTGCCTCCACCAAGACCGCATGTCCGATGCTGTTGATTTGCTACTTTAGAGACAAAGTGGAAACAGTTCCTGGAGAGGGGGGAAAGGTTCTGTTCTGCACAACAATCATTTTGACAATTTCCTTTCGCACTTTGTAATCCAAGTCAGAGCTATACACTAACTTGTAAATATGCAAATATGCAATCCTGGGTAAGTTTTGGTTATAAGTTACATATTTCCCTCCAAATTATTATATTTCATTCATTACCCCAGTGTCTAGTGTACATACACTGGGAAACCTAGTACTTCTAATATGAAGAATGGGAGAATGAAAGGCATAGTGTTTCTTGAAGTAAATAATATAATTGTCCTTGTTAATTATATTACGAGGACAGAAGATATTCTGATAAGAGAGAATGTGATGCTTTGCTTGCTGTTTTAAAGAAAATTTGTAAAACTAAAGACTTTTTGGAAAAAAGCTATCTTAAGTGCTTTTTCTTTATTTACAAGACATTTCCCCCAGCTGTAGCATCTTTGAAGTATTGGAGTGTTTCTGCCACAAGGCAAAGCTCCATTCATGGTCGTCATTGAAGGTTATTTATTAATGTAATGTAATGGTAGAATATTACTAGTTAGAGGGTTGAATTTGACTTGGTTCTAAGGCCGCGGAATCTCTCTCATGGCTTCGTAAGGGACATACCTTATCCTTTTAAGAACTACAAAGATTCAATAAAGAAAGAAATGTTTTTGAAACTATAGAAAAAGATTTTAAAACAACGCTGCTGTCCTAAACAAATCCTGTTTAAAGGAATTTTAAAGAGATACATTTTACTATATCAGAGAACATACATGTATTTGCCTAAACATCCTGTATCTTTGTAATGAGAAAACTTCTCCCTTTTATGGTGAAGCTTACTCCAGTTACGCCTAGACTGTGTTCCTTTTTTTTTTTTTTTTTTTTTTGGTCTGATAATTTGTGAACTCTATCTTTGGTATATCTTTTATTAAACTGCACTGTTTTGTTTAGTCAAGGTAAATAAGTAATTATGTATTTGAATAACTTGGCGTGTCTTGAGTGTTGTGGTATGAAAAGCATTGTGATCTTTCTACACTAATGAAGTGCAAATAAAATTTTGTATTTATGAATGACAGTTGAGTTGCCATATTTATTTATGCAATTATCAGTTGTATATATGACAGTATTCTTCGTGAACTCCACAGCTTAATATTTGGAGTGTTTTAGATAGGAAAAGTATAGTTTTCTTTACTATGGAAAACGGTTTGGTGGTTTCTCAAAGGGTTAAATGTAAAACTACCATGATCCAGCGATTCAGCTTCTATGTATATGCTCAAAAGATGGAAAGCAGAGACTCCAGCAGATACTGGGCACCCATGTTCCCAGCAGCGTTATGCACTACAGCCAAAAGGTGGAAAAACCCAAATGTCTATGAACAGAATAATGGGTAAACAAAATGTAGTTCAGCCTTAAAAAGGAAGGAAATCCTGACACATGCTACAAACGTGGATGACCCTGGAAGATGTTATGCCAAGGGAAATAAGCCAGTCACAAAAGGACAAATACTACCTTACATACACAGTGTATAGAGTAGTCAGATTCATAGAGACAAAGTAGAATGGTGGTTGCCGGGGCCTGGCGAGAGGGAGGAGTTGTGAGTTGGTGTTTAATGGGTACAGAGTTTGAGTTTGGGATGATGGGAAAGTTTTGGAGATGGATGGTGGTGATGGTAGCCCAGCAGTGTGAATGTGTGTGTGTGTGTGTGTGTGTGTGTGTGTGTGTGTGGTGTGTCCTCAAGAAAAGATTTTTATTTAATGTGCGTACTTTCATCACCCATGGTTGATCACTGATGGTGCCAGTTACCCATTCTCCCACCTCCAAGCCTGTTCTTCCATGTTCTGCTCTGTGATGCTGGGGGCTGGGACTCTGACATATATTTGCCAAGCCCTCTTGCTCTTGCTCTTAAGATCCACTGGTGGGAGAAACTCGAGGGAGTTGGACAGCGGGAAGAAGGGGCCTGCTTGATGTTCCCATCAGCCTCCCTGCAGTAACAGCAGACGGTCGGCTCTGACTGCCAGCTTCCTGCCGGGCCCTGGCTCCAGCCTCTCTGAGCCCTGTCCGGGGTACTCTGCTGCATTTGCACTTGTCGGTGTCCTGCCTGGTGGTCCATCCCGGCACCTGCTGGGCTGTATTCTCAGCAGTCCGTGTACCCACTGCATCCTGCCCTTGGTGGTCTGAGAGCCTTCCTCAGAAGCTCAGCCCAGCTTGCAGGGGTCCTTCCTCCGGGCCCCAAAGTTGTGGCAACACCCCCCTTTTTGCTCCCCCAGCGCTAGGGGTAGTAGCTACTTCTGTTTATTTAATTTCTAAGTTCCCTTTTTGTTGGTTTAGCATTTTAACAACTGTATAGCTAGTTCCCTGTGTTAAATCCCTCGGTTTAGAAATACCTTGTTTTTGTCTGTCTTCCTGACTGGTAGAGTACCTAGTACCAGGAGTGGTCTCAGGAAACAGAGCCTCAAAGATGAGTTTAAGAAAAAAAGTTTTGTCATAGGCATTTGTGGCTAATTCAGCAATCTGTGGTCTATTTAATATTTACAACTCAATCTTAGTTCTTGCGTTATGTCTGTCAACTGTAGTATTAGCAAAAGTACATTCTCGTTCAGTAGGATATCTTGGGGTTAAAGGTTGAAATTTGCAAGAAGTTTTAGTGTGGTTTATAGCTCTTGAGTTTGATTAAATTTTTGTTGTTTGGTTTTCCAGTATACTTCTGGGTTTTTTCCCCCAATGAGCACAGTTTTGTGAGAGTCGGACTAGGACTGGCTTTTCTATACTCTCAGTCTCCGCGGTGTTGTAGGGCGGGCTGTCCCGCGTGTGTTTTGCCAGTGTCCTCATGACTAGTTACGGCCTGTCCTGCCCACATGATGGCCCAGCAGACCATCGTGTGATGAGCTGAAACTCAGTTTAGTCTCTCTAGATTTTTAAAGGGAACTATCCTTTTGAAAAAGTTACAAATAATATTTTACATTTTTGTAGCTCATTGTCCTAGATTAGAGTCTCATTTGATTCTCACAGAAACTTTGAAACACGTAGAGCCAGCGACAAAATGAATTTTCAGTTGTCCACGTAGATAGAAAGGAACGCAATACAAGCAAGTACAAACAACAATCACCTACGACCAGCTGGGTGCAGTGGCCCATGCACCAGCAACCAGGTGGGTGCAGTGGCCCATGGTCTTTAGTCCCAGCCAATAGGGAGGCTGAGGTGGGAGGATCACTTGAGCTTGAGTTGAGACCAGCCTGGGCAATGTAGCAAGA
>CAUYMX010129260.1:0-31703 GCA_963573855.1 Lepilemur septentrionalis | reverse complement strand
GGAAGGGGGTCAGTGGTGTGCACCCTCCATCAATCAGTATTTCCTGGGGCTACCCTTTCCCGGCATCTCCTGGTGAAATGGCTCCTGGGGGCCAAGGGCAATTCTCAGGAGAGGGGTCGGCTGGGAGCTGCTAGCAGCCAGTACTCACAGCCACTGGCAGTGGGCACACTGGCCTGGTGGGCGAGGTCTGCATGGGGTGCCAACGGCATCTGCTACACATGGTCCTACTGAAAGACCTGGGTTTGAATCCCAACTCCACCAAGTAACGGCTCTGGTAAGTTTCCCAAATTCCCTAAACCTCAATTTTTTCATCTGTAACATCAGAATAATAATAGCACATAACAGATGTGAAGCTTCTTAGTGCTGGGCACATTGCAAACATTCAAGGAGTGTTACTATTATTTAAATTATTAATAATAAAAATTAATAATAACAATATTAGCTTAAAGAGTAGGAGTCAGAAGTCTGGGTTCTGGTCATGGATCTACCACCTACTGGTCTCAGTTTCTTCAATTGCAAAATTAGAATAACTGAGTAATAATCCCTGTGTTCTCTACCAGGGCCTCCCAATGGCCTCCCAAAGGTGTCCATGTCCTAATTCCAGGAACCTGTAAATATGTTACCTAACATGGCAAAAGGGACTTTGCAGGGCTTGAAATAGGAGGCTGTCCTGAATGCTCTGGGTCCCTGCAGGCAGAAGAGTACAAAAAGGCAGGAGGGTCGGAGTCAACAGTAGATTATGTGATGAAAGCAAGATGCTGGAGTGATGAGAGGAAGGGCTTACGAGCCACGGACTGCAGATACTTCTAGAAACTGGAAATGGCAAGGAAATGAATTCTCGCTCAGAGCCTCCAAAGGAATCAGCCCTGCTGACCCCTTGACTTCAGCCCTTCGAAACTGATCTCAGACCTCTGACCCCCAGAACTGTAGGAGAATACAGGTGTGTGGTTTTAAGCCACCTAGTGTGTGCACATTTATTAGAGCAGCGGTGGGAACCCAAGAGGGTCCAGTGGGACCGTGCATGTGAGCCGTGCGCACCAGGACCCACTCGCCACTGTAGCCAGGACCCCAGGGCCCCAGGGCCAGGCCCTAGAACTGAGACAACAGGCTGGCGGGACCTCGGGAGATTTTATCCGCATGTGCTGTACCAGGGGAGTTAGGCAATGCCCAAACCAGGCCTGAATCAGAGCGATTTCCACAAAGATTGCGTAGGCTCCAAAATTACAGAAACTTTCCAAGCTCCTTCTCCGCCACTGCCATCTCCCTCTCGACACCCCACCGAAACCACCCACACCCGTATGACAGACTGGGGGAGCAGAGAGGAGCGGACACGTCAACCTCTCCCCTGCGACACCTCCCTTCCCTGCTTAGTATTGCGAGTAGCCCAAACCAGACTCCTCCACGCCCCGAGTCAAACCAGGGCGGTCCTAGCTCCAGATTACATACACCGGTGTGACGGTGGGCGCAGATGGGCCTGGCCCACTCAGACCCTTTCTTCTGCAGCGCTACGCCCAGGCGCTTCGTCGGGTGGCGTGTTTGATTATCAGAGGAAAAGCGGCTTCCGTAGCCGCGAGAGCAGGAACAAAGGGCCACCACGCGGTCTGGCCGATCAAAGCCCCCCTGCCAAGGATGCTGCCTGGCGAGGGCTGGAGGAGGGAGGAGAGTGAGTGTCATCTGCCTATTCAGGTGTCACTGCCGATTTGATTTTGGCGTTAGATCTCGGTGTGATTAAGAACGATGGAATTCAACAAGGATGCTACACTCACACCGGTCCAGGGCTTCGTCTGTGTGCTGGTCAGGTTGCCCACTGTGCTAATCGTGCGTAACACACATTCCCGGGGTCTCAGTAGCTCACAGCACCCAACATGCATTTCACGCTCACGGGGCTGGGGGGCCGCTCCAGTTGAGCTGGCTGTGGCTGGGTCAAGCGGGGCCAGGCTGGACTCTGAGCTGCCGTAGGGACCAGGGCTGCTGCGTGTGCCTTTATTCTAGGACCCCAGGCTCAGGCTCTCCTGTGGGGAGCAGAAGCTCAACCGTGCTGGCAGGAACTTGCCGTGGCTCTGAAGTTCTCGTCTTGATCTGTCGCACGGTCGCTTCCAACCACATTCCATTGTCCAGAGCAAGTCCCATGGCCAAGTCCAAAGTCGGTGGGAAAGTATATTTGACCCAGGGCAAGAAGCCATGGAAAAGAGAGAAGGAAAGAAGAATTGAGGACACCTCAATTGGACATCTAACTCAGTCCAGGAGTCTCTGATATAGTCAAGCTGTCACCCATTTTCCTGCCCATCCTTCTAGACCAAAGCCGTCCTAGAAACAAAAACTCACCAGGGCCCTCCTCCCTGCCGCCCTGTAGGATCCAACCACATTTCTGCAAGGAGGAGGCTGCTGACCATGGAAACATCGTCTCTGGATAGAACAGGATCCAAAGACAATCTTCACTGAAAGAATTCATATACGTTACCTCACCCTCACAGTCCATTGTACAGATGGGAAAACTGAGACCCAGACATGTGGAAAGACTTGTCCAATGCCAGAGGGGCTCTAAAGTCAGCTCGCTCAGGTTGCACTTCTGGCTCCACCGTTAATTAACAGTATCATCTTGCGTAAATGACCAGAATCTCTATTAGGTAATGCCCACATCAGCCTGCATCAGAAAGAGAGATTTTCACAAAGAAAATCCTCATCTATAAAATTGGGATAATAATAAGTCCTGCCTTACAGAGTTACTGTGAGCATTGAAGTCTAAGCACTTATGCTAGTAACTGGTACTTAACAGGTAGCCACTATCATTACAATAATTCCACAAGTAATTGTTATTAAAATGATTCCACAAATACTACTCTGTCCTAGGTGCTGAGACACCAGTTCCTGGCCCCAGAGAGCCCTCATTTCATGGGAGAGACAGACATAAATCAGCAAATTCACCATCTGAGACGTTCTTCAGTAGAAGGAGTTGTAACAGGCGAAAGGTGAGTCCCCAACTTGGGAGAAAAAAGACAGGGAAGACTTCCCAAAGGAGGTACGATCTGAACCGCAACTCAAATAACGGGCAGAAGGTTTTCCAGATGGACAAGAGGGTGAAGGAGGTTCCTGAAGGGGAAAGAGCATGTGCAAAGGGCCTGGGGTATGAAAAGATACCACCTGAAAGTGTGTTTGGAACATTCAGGCAACTCCAGCTCGGGGCAGGGGGCTTGTTGGAGGACGACAGGGGAGGCTGGCAGGCGCTGGATGATGGAGACCTCAGGATGCCAGTTAAAAAGGCTGAGTTCTTCCTACTGGCCTGTGCTCTCAAACGCTCCCTTGTAAAAATCACTAAAGGCAGAGAGAAGGAAATATTGCCTGTAGATGCCTAGACAATGGCACGTCTTTATATACTTCGAAGTCTCTAGTTTTATCCTAATTCCTATAAATCTACATTTTCTTTAGTACTGTATGCATGCTCATTCATTCATTCAGTGGATACTTATTAAGCACCTGCTGGATGGCACTTAGAATACTGGTAAATAAAACCGAGATTCTTGCCCTTGCAGCTCTTTTATTCTAGTAGGGCAGGAGAAGTGGGGGCGGGGAGAGGAGGACACCAAGGAATGGTAACAGGTAGACAGATGGTGGGTAACTGTCTTGATGCGTTAAAAGGTGCTAAGTGCTTTGGAAAACAGGTAACTTAGAACAGTATGCAGTCGGCTGTCATTAGATAAGTTGATGCAATGAGCGAATGAAGACAGATGAGGATGGATGAGTGAAGGAAGGCAGGATGGAAAGAAGGACAAATGGATGAGTGGCTGGATGATGGAGGGAGGGAGGGAGGAAGAAGCCTGCTGTCTAGAGGACGGGGAGCCACCGAAGGGTTTTAAGTACGGGAATGACGACACTCCTGCCACCACGCTGCCTACTGGGGGGCTGCCAGGTCAAGGCAGCTGGTTGCTGTCCTGCACGCTCAGGGTCACGGAAAGGTGAGGCGGCCAGAGCAGGTTTTCTAGATCCTACCTGGTTCCCAGAGCCGGTCATCAGCTTGTTACCCGCACTTCAAAGCTGCTGACTTTCCAAAGCCCGGTTGATGTAAATACCTTCTGGGCGCATAGCGGTTAATGAACAACTTGGCTAAGTGGCTGCAGAGGGAGGAAGCTCCCAAACGGGAGGTGGGGACGGAAGGCTGGGGAACGCTGCCCTCGTTAACGACCCAAATCCAATCTCTGAAAAGACCGGAATGGTGCTTTGCGAAATGAGTTTATGATACTCATTCCTTCTGTCGGCAGAGCCCCCGGGCGGCTTCGCAGGGAGCCACGGCCGCCTTTAAGCAGCGCTCTGGGGAAGGGAGGCAGGAGGTGGGGTCCCTGGGCTGGGGCGCGGGCAGCCGCTTCCCCCCTCTGGGCCTCACCTGCATCGTGGCTGAAATACGAAGGCTGTTGCCCAGCCCCTCTCACGGCACTAGGCGGATTAATGGATGGGGAAACTTTGGAATCTGTTTTGAAAAGGGGGGAGTGAGGAGTTGGGCAGCGGGTCTCTTAGCTAAAAGAAAACAGCATCTGTCTAATATTCCCCATTTTGTAAAGCATGTGGCAGGGCGTGGTTGAGGGTGGGACCACACCCAGTTGGGTTCAAGTCCCGACTCTACTTCTTTCAAACTGAGATTTGGGACAGATTGTTTTATCTCCTTGAGCCTCAGCTTCCTCCTCGCGAAAGCGCAGTCATCACACCCCACGAGAATCAAAGGAGATTCCGCACTTGGTGCCTGACACGTAGTCAGTGCTTCCAGAAGGCCGCTCTCACGGCGGTTGTCATTGCTCTGGGGCCTCGCCTCCTGCCGAGAACGCTTGCATGTGGCAGGAGGTTCTCCCAGCTGGGCAGGGGTGCGGGTGTGAGGGGAGGGTCCGTGCGGTACAGAAGCCCGGAGCGGGCACTCGGCTCCCACTTCCCGGGACAGCTTCCTCTCTCCCGGGCCGTTTCTGGGTGAGACGCAAGAGCAGACGAAAGGCAGGAGCAGAAAGAGAGGGGTGGGGTGACTTTGACCCCTCCAGAGGGATGTAGCTGCCCCCCACCCCGGACGCTAGGGAAGGAGCCCCAGCTCAGGCCTCTCCCACCGGCCCAAGTGCCGCAGGTGCAGAGAGGACGTTTCCTGAGCGCGCCAGACGCTTGGCTCCCGTGCACACGCCCATCAGAGGCCACGACGTTTAAACACAGCGTCAGGAGCTCCAGCGACAGGCTGCGGGCCTGGTGCCTAGGGACCCCTGGCATTCCACAGCCGGTGCTGCTTCACCTCTGGGCTGCTTTCCTCCTGGGCGTGAGATTAGAACCCGCTGGGGCACGATTAGAACCCACTGGGGCACGGAGGCCTCCTCGCTGGGCCGGGCTGGGCTTCGTTTTGTCGTTGCTGCTGCAATGAGCTGCAAGGTGCGGGGCACTGAGAGCCAGAGACCAGAGCGCTTTGTTCTCCGTGTGGTCCCTCTACTGAACTCAAATGTTACTGATCCTGCCTCACCTACATGTTCTGTGCACACGGTGGGTAGGGACAGTAAACGCCTCGCGTGCACTCTCAGCCTGCTCTGGGCTGGGTGCTGTTTCAAGCGCTTTGCCTGGATCCATTTATTTAATCCTCAGAAGAGTCTGGTGGGTTCTGGGGCCCAGAACTGTTTGGAGACTTGAGCAAGTGCACATTTGTGGTGCAGAGAGCGGGTCTGACCTCGGGGGAGAAATGGCGGGGTCAAAAGTTAGGCAAGGGGCCGCAGGGACAGGTCCACCTCGCTGCTTCCCAGCCAGGGAGACAGAGCATCCCGGAGCCGGGGGTCGGGGGGTCTCCCCGCCAGGAGACTGACGGCCACAGAGCGTGGCCATCCCGCCGTCATTCAGCCGCCCACTCGCTCAACAAGCGTTCATGGAGCCCTGCTCCACGCCGGGCGCTATGCTGTGTGCTCTGGGTACAGTAATGAGCAGGAGCAGGTCTCTGCCTGCAGGCATCTTAGAGTCCGGTGTGGGGAGACGGGCCGCACCCAAGAGAAATCAGCTTTGCCTGGTGGCAAAGAGGTGGATGGTGATATGTGGAGCAAGCAGTGGGTCTGGGCTGGGCGCTATGTGCTAGCTGTCCCATCCCCCTGCCCTTTTTTTTTTTTTTGAGACAGAGTCTCGCTCTGTTGCCCAGGCTGGAGTACAGTGGTGTCATCACAGCTCACTGCAACCTTGAACTCCTCAGCTCAAGTGATCCTCCTGCCTCAGCCTCCTGAGTAGCTGGGACTACAGGCATGTGCCACTATGTCTGGCTAATTTTTCTATTTTTAGTAGAGATGGGGTCTCGCTCTTGCTCAGGCTGGTCTTGAACTCCTGGCCTCAAGTGATCCTCCTGCCTCAGCCTCCCAGAGTGCTAGGGTTACAGGCATGAGCCACCATGCCCAGCCCATTTCCTCTCGCTACTGGTACGTGAGCTTCATGAGGGCAGGGCCCATGCAGGTCTTCTCTGTCTGCAGGGCTGAGAGTGGTGCATGGCACAGAGAAGCCACTCTTCCGACGGTCATCGGTTGTTGTCATCCCCCACGTCCCCACCCTGCTCTTCCTGGAGTCCGGGGCTGGGGCCTGGTAGGGCCCTGCAGTCTGGGATGAGGACTCTCAGCTAGTCCCCGAGACAGGGAACAGAAATAACAACAGCTCTCGTCTAGTAAGCACCTGCTGTGTGCCTGGATGTTGTCCAAGTGCCTTCACTACCCCTGCATCTCCCACTGAATGCACCACCTTTATTATCCCCATTTGACAAGGGGCGGGGTGGGAATCGAGGCCCAGGTATTAGGGTGGGAGCTCGTAATGAGAGCTGAGAAAGAATTCTCAACACAAAGATGAGAATAGTTTTAAGAAAAGTTTATTTTTCTTCCCAAAGGTGGGAAGGTCAAGGCACAAGAGAAAGAAAGCAGTGCCAGCAGGGAGGATTTGGGGTTCGGGGTTTTACTGGGGGGTAAAGTGATAAAAGTGATGGCTGCCAGCTGTGAGACAGCTGTGTCTGTTTTTCCCTTTTTTCCCTCTTCTCTGTGAGGCTGGCTTATCGGAGTCCTTGGAACGTGGTCTGGCGAGAACTGGGGCTGGGGGGGAGCTCGCACCCATGCTGTCTGTCCGGAGTCCTTCGAGGCTGTTAAGACAAACTTTTAGAAACAACGAGTTATGCCAAGGTGTTTAATCTTACAAGGGGCTGCTGTGTGCTGTGATCTTTCCCTTCAAAGGGGCAATTACGTGCTGTGAGTTTTCTCCTTGTTTTCTTTCTGACACATAGTTTATTGTTCCCTGATAGAGAGTTTATTAGCAAGGCCGTCCTGTCACCAGGGAGGCAAAATCACTTGCCGGAAGTCACATAGACAGTAAGGGGCACAGCTGGACGTCTGGCTACAGAGCGCAGCCGGCACACAGCCCCGCCTGCCGACAGACGCGGAAACGAAGGCAGAGGCGGGCAGCGCCCAGCGGGGCCAGGAGAGGGGACCTTTCTGGGCAGTGCAGCCTAGGGTGACAGTGAGGTGGAGAGTCCTCCCTACCACCCAGAAGCAAACCCGCCGGGGCCGGGACAGGAGAAGAGAGAGAGGGCCATTTAGCCCCAAGGGGAGCAAGCCACGAAGACTATTTTGCCACTGCCTGTTCAGAAGGGGCTTTCTGTTCATCAGCCTTTTTCAGGCCAAAAAGACCCTCTCCCCAAAGGTGGGTTTTGAATGAGGTTTAAGGGCAGCTCACCCGACCATTCCATCTTCGGACAGCTCAGTCAAGTTCATTGATCATTAGCTCAGTGATAATGAGCGCTTGAGGAGGGCGTGTAAGATCCAAGACCTATGACAATTCTGTCCTTTCATGGTTCATCCAGACCCCGTCTCTAACCAAACCCAAATTTTTAAAAATTATTTTTTAAATGACAGCCCATCTCCAGAGGGTAAGTGTAAAGCAGGGGGGCCAATCTCAGTGCCAAGGGTCCAGTCCCACCTACTGCCATCGACATTGCCCCTTTGAAGTAGGCATCATGGAAAGCTCGGTGCTTCCGGACCTCTGGACACAGAGGACCCGCTTTGGCAATTGCGTCTTGGGTCATTTCCGAGTCTCACAAGGAAATCCATCTCGTTATCTGCTAGTCCGACTTACATTTGTCAAGCTGGCGTCTAGGCCACAATAGCCATTATTGGGATGATGGGATTGGGGGAAATAGGACCGTTTTGCAGCAGGAAGGATTCAGGTTAGATCCCAAGGTGCACTTCCCAATCAAAATGGCTGGGCCAGCGCCAGCCCCTGAGCAAAACTGTACCCTCCCATTCTCAGAAGCTCCTATCCTGTTTCTCAGCTCCTTTGGTGCTTATATCAGTACCTCACCACTCTGCTCGAGATTTATTGCTCCCTAGGAACGATCCATCATGTCCCAGGGCCCGCAGCCACCATTTGGTTTAATGCACGTCAGGTTTGCACCTCTGCTCCTGAGAGCAGGCCGTTCCCGGTTCATCTTCTGTCTCCAGTCCCAGAGGCCGGCATGATGCCTGTATACAGCAGGTGCTCAAGACGGGCTTCTGGTTTGCTGGAGACATTCAAGGTCATAGTGGCCCATTAGTCAGTCGAGGGTAGCAGCAGATGGCCGGGAGAGGCATGCAGCGGGAGCCTCGCTTCATTCCCGCTTCACCCTCCTGACGGCCCCACACGGCAGGCCTGAGTCCGTCCGTTTTACCAAAGGGGAAACTGAGGCGCCAGAGATCTCACCCCTTCACAGTCTTAGACGTGAAAACAGTTGTCCAAGATAATGGGCTCTCCTCTCTGGAATCACTTCTGTTGGATACTCCAGACTCATCCTCCAAGAACAGGCTCCACTGCTGGCTTCAGTCCTGTCTGGGGGCAGACGCGGCGGGTGGCTGACACCTCCCCAATGCAGATGGCGTGCTCAGCACTGATGGCAACGTTCAGACGTACTGACTCCTCTGACCCCTCAGGGAAGGGAGGTGTCACCTCCATTTTACAGTCAAGGAGAGAGAAGCACAGAGAGTTAAAACCCACTGGCTTGAGCTCCTGCAGCGAGCAAGCAGTGGAGCAGGTGGGGCACAAGCTCCCCCCGCCTGCCCCCCTGCCTGCCCACCCTCCCCGCTTACCCTCCAGCTCATCGGGGAGTGTGCTCTACACAGAGAGGCGGGCAGAGCCTTCCTTTCCACAGAGGCTCAGAGAAGCCAAGTAGCCACTCTGATGTCACACAGCAAGGCTGTGGCCCAGCTGGCTTCAGAGCCCAGGGCTCTGTTCTTTGGGGGTACGAGGAGAATCGGTAGGATGTGTCTGTGCCAGGCACTGTGTCTGGCTCTTTACTTACACCTCTCACTGGACCCTGACAACGGCTGTGCGAGGCAGGCTGTGTAATCTCAGGGACATGGTTGAGCAAACAGAGCAGTGGAGAACCTGCTCCCAGCAGCTTGGTGGCGGGCTTCTCACCTGCTGAGCACAGACGCTCCCCAGAGTTGCGGCTAGCCCCGTCTCCCCATCCCAGAAAGGGGTACATGGACGTCCCTTCTCCCCTCCTTTCCTCCTGGCTTCTTAATGCTAATTTGCGGGTGGCAGCAGAGGGGGTTCCCGGTCTGAGATAACCAGGGTGCAGTATTAGGAGAGGCGGGAGAAGGAAGAGGGGCGGGGCTGTAAGTGCTAATTGTTCTATCAGGAGGTTGCTTTCCATTTCCTTGCTGAAGGCAGGCTGTGTTTAATTAACCCTGCCTGTGTGCTGGGGACGGGCCCTGATTGAGAACGAGTTATGGGGCATCTGCGAGGCGGAGGGCCCGGCTGCCTCACCAGCAGCCCAGGCCCGTTGGCATCTGGGCACGAAGTCCCAGGCAGAGAGGCCTCAGGGCCTTGTGCTGTCTGTTCCCAACACCCCCCTCCACGGCTCCCTTTGCGCAGCCTGCAGGTGTCCCAGCCTCTGCTCCGGCCGGCACGCCGCCGCCAACTCACCTGTCCCAGGCTGGCATTGCCTGGTGACAGGAACCCGGAGGCCATGCTAGCTTGGCTTCGGTAAAGGAGGTTTGATTGTCAAATCCCCAGAAGCTGGAAGGGCAGCTGGGCCTCTAGAACTCAGAGGCGGGAGGGATCAGATCCGAAGCAGGGGTGTTCTCTCTCTCTCTGCCGCCCACCCCCAAGCCCTGCTCCCTTCTGGCTCTGACCTCCTCCCCTTCTCTGCTCCACACAGCCCCGCCCCGACCTCTGGTCTGGGGTCACCGTGACTCCTATTCTGCGGTCATGCGAGTTTAAATCCTGGAGTCTGATGCGCATCCGGTGCCATCAGCTGGGCCTGGCACCATCACGTGACTGCCCCTTCAGCCTCGAGCATGGGCTGGCTCCCTGGGGGAGGAGGGAGAGGACGGGGCTGGCATGGATGGGCAGGAAAGAAGGGGTGGGGGCCTCAGGATTCAAGGCCCACCTCAAAGCTCTCCCTTTCAGAGATGTCCCTGACTCCCCTGTAAAAGTTAGGAACTCTCCCACTGGGCTTTCACTGCCCTTTTTGCCACCTAGCAGCTGTGTGACCTCAGGTAAATTACTAACCCTCTCTGTGCCTCAGTCTTCTCATCTGTAAAATGATGGAAATAGCGGTACTCGGTACTCACCTTCTAGAGTTGCTGTGAAAAGCTATTAAGGCAAAGAGTCAAAGCATTTAACGCAGTCCCCCGGGCGCACAGTAAGTGCCCAGGTATGTTAACTCTACTGTCGTGAGTACTCTTCGTCTTTAATAGCATTTTTTTATGTGATTTAGAAGAACTTAAATTATGTCTCAACTACCACCCTGGTGCTCCTCCCTGGAGACACTCAGCCACGTTAGGGTGGCTGTTTGCATCTCAGCCTGAACCTGCCCCAACACCTGGTGTCAGGTAGGTGCTAAGGCAAGCCTGATGGGCAGATGATACTGACAAGCACTTCCGTTCACTGAGCAGCTACTGTGCACCAAGGTAGATAGACCCAAAATGGAGCACCCCTTGGAACAGGGCCCTCGACACGTATTTCTGAACCAGTCCAGTAAGAGGTGCTTCATAAGCCTTCTTTATTTAATCCCCACCACAGCCTTAGGAAGTAAGAACAGAACTCCTGTCCCCATTTTACAGTGGGGGAGATGCCCTGTCCTTGGTGAGTCTCGAGGGAGGGGCCCAGAGTCACCGGCCATCAGAGGGGAGAGAAAGGGCTAGAAGCCAGGGTGGTGGACTCTGCTCATTGAACTCCTCACACAGCGTGATGTGTCAGCCTCACAGTGAGGGTTCAAGGGCCTGGGAGCCCCAAGTTGAGCAGGGCAGGAGGTGGGTGGTCAGAGGGCCTCCATCCATCCAGCCGAGACAACCCAGGAAGAGGTTGTGGTGGGGGCCCCCAATCCAGGAAGATGGCAAAACCACTGTGCTCCCAGAGATTAAAAATAGAAGCAACTTGAGTGCAGCTTCATGTTCAGGTATGCCCCGTGCACACACACCTGGGGCTGCCTCTGTGTGCGAACGTGTACAAAATCATGTTCCGTGTGTGACCCTCTGATGTTGCCAGTGTACGTGACATGCTGGCCTGTCTTCGTCAAATTATCCAAGGCGTTCAAATCTCGAAACCTCTTCATCCCTTAGCTCCAAACTGAAATTCAGGATTCTAATCCCAGCACTTCCGTGACCTTGCTGTGTGACCCTGGGCAGGTCCCCTTCCCTCTCTGAGTCACTACACAATAGTGGGGTTGTGTGAAAATGCTTTTTTTAAAGCTCTTACAGCTCAGGGTGGTGGAGAGACCCCAGGTCTGGGCCAGGTGCCTGCTTGGTCCCCCCGTGCAGAAAAGGCCTCCCCCAGCCCTCTGTGGGGGCAGCAGGGAGGGGGCAGGGGCCCGTGTTATTTTTTTCCCTGATTAGGAGGCTCTTGCCAGGCTCTGGGCCTCTGACCCCAGCTCGCGTGTCTGAAGGGTGCGCCAACTGCTTAATCAGACCGCTCTCGGCACAACTGATTAATAGAGGCTCCTGCTTTTAGAAAAAGAAAGAAAGAAAGAAAATGCTTCTGTAAATCAGCTGTTTATTTAACTTTCCCTGGCATTTAATGATTGCGAGGCTTGGGAGAGGAGGAGAGATGGAAAATTAATTTGAGTCTCACCAGAAAAGCCAGTCAGGGAAATAATGAACTTCCCGAGTCTTACGGAGAACAGAGAGGAGACGGGAGACGCAGGGGCGGGGGTGGGGGGAGAGCCCTGGAGCCTCCGCACGCCGGCTCGAGCGGGGCCGTGGGAGTGACAGACAGACGCCCGTGCTCTCGGAGCCTCCATCACATGGGAAGGGGAGCTCCGGGCAGGGTTTTCAGCCTCTTTCAATGTGCAAAGCCGCGTTGATTTGTCCCCAGTCTTGTTAGAATGGCAGAGCCACAGCGCGGGGGGGCCCCGAGCCTGCGGATAACAGTGTTGGATGTTCTTATTCTCATGCGCTCAGACATTCAGCAGAACCCACCCCCCCACACACACGCATGAGATGGTGGCATCGGGGAGGGACAGGAGGTGGCCATAAGAGACGTAAAAGGCCAGAGTGGAAGAGTTAGCAGCACCTTGCAGGTCATCAACTTTGAGTTCCTTATTCTACAAAAATGGAAACAGAGACCCCGAGGGAGGCAGTGACGTGCCAAGACCACACGTTACGTGGGGGACAGAGCTGGGGCTCGAGCCCACGTCACTCCGTGATTCCTGCTCTTCGTAGCTCTCCATCGAAGGCTCTGTAGAAGATACGTCCTTTGGTTGTAAATGACATACAGGGTGGGGATGATTCCAGCAAAAGTCTCACAGCAGATTCTCATTGGACCACCTTGGGTCATATGCCATTCTGGAACCAATCACATAGCCAGGAACGTGGACTATACTGATTAGCCAGACGTGGGTCAGGTGACCCAGGCTTCCCACACCTCTGTGGCCACCACGGGGCTCAGCCAAACCGTGGGCTGCCGCTTCTGCCAGGGCCTTGCACTCCCCCACCTCTGGGCTTTGTCCCAGCTGTCCTTTCTTCCTGAGTACCTTGAGATACTATTTAATACAAGGGTCAGATGCCACCTCCTGCAGGGAAACTTCTGTGACCACCTAGTCCCAAGTGTCATCTCTCTCTTCTAATCTCCTGTTGGTCCCTCTGCAATGGCACCACCAACCTCCAGTGTGTTGTAGTTAGCGGGTGCGTGTCTTGGCTCGCTCCTAGACTCCCTGAGGGCAGGGGCTTTGTCTTATTTATCTCCACTTGGTCTGGGCTCCACACCCGCACACAGTATGGGAAGTAAAGATGGATGGATGGATGGATGAATGAATCAATCAGAGTTCATAGAGATGATTCAGAAACCAGAAATGACAAGCTCCACGTAGGTATTCCCACTCCTCTTTGATAATACAGTTCTCTGTTTGACGACTGGCCCTGCCAGAGTGTTCTTCCTGGTGTCTGACTTAAGCACTTCCTGCTTCTTTTCGGTGGGGGCTCTATGGAGACGATCACCGCTCTTCCCGTAAGTATCTTCCTTTCAAGCTTTGCTCTGGCTTCTTCCCTCCCAAGCCAAATCCCTCACTTCGGGACTCGGCAAGCGCCGGCTGTTGGGACGTCTTCTTCCAGGGGTGGTGGGATGCAGCTGGCAACAGCTCTGCTGGGTGGGCGTGTTCTGGGGACAAACCTGGAGGCTGGTGCCCGGAAAATGCCACCGCCTCTCCCCTGGCTCCTGGCAAGCCCGTCGCCGCACCCTCCCTTGCCTTTCGGCAGCCTGTCAGAGGCTGATGGCTGATGGACGGGAAGCTGTCATCCGCTGCCCCCACCCGACATCACCGCCACGTCCCCCACCTGGCCCCTCCTGGCTCTGGGCAGCGGTGAAGCTATTCCCAACGGGTTGGCACTCAGCCTGGCTTCTGCCACTCGAGGGAGGGAGGCAGCTCCTTGCGCGCTGTGCCAGGCTGCTGGCAGAGGGAAAGGAGCGCCTCCCCACGCGGGCAGCAGGCAGGCGCCGTCTCCCCGGCCTGGAGCTCAGTGTGTCCTCGCCTCCACCCCAGCGCTAAGCTGCCCTCCCAGCCCGGCCTCCCCACAGACCAGAAGCACCCCACAGCTCTGTCGCCCTGAGCTTTTCCCGGGAAACCATGAAATGTGGGAGCCGAGTGGCTCCTAAGGGTCATCTCGTACAAGCATCTCATTTTCAAGGTGGAAGACCACACCGGGGTGGAACCAGGATGAGGGGTGACATCGCTAGGAAGGCAGATTCTCAGCGCAGAATGGAACTGTTTCTAGACCCTGCTGGTGCAGGCGACCTAGGACCCCGCTCTGAATGTCGTCAGCTCCCGGTGACATCATGAGCTTCAAAAGGGCACAGACGTGCTTGCGTCTCCTGGCACCATAATCCTCACGCCTGGCATTGTGCCCAGCATATAACAGGTGCTCAGTAAATGTCGTCTGAATGAACTGTTACAGAACAGACGCCATTTACTAAGCGACAGCCGATGTGGGTTTAACTCCAGGTGAATGCTCGACCTTATAGGCGGCTCTTTTTGAGTGGCCGAGGAGAGCTGCAGAGTCCCCGGTCAGCCCTCAGCACCCACTAGAGACCTGGAGAACTCATGCTGGGAACCGCTGAGCCTGGATGAATGACCTCACCCGGTGTGTATCCATTCATTAATGCATCCATTCCTTCAACACTTGTTTCCTGAGCACCTACTGTGTGCTGGGCACTGTTCTTGGTGCTAGGGATATAGTGGCAAATACAACTGTGTTGTGAAAATGGTCACATGGGCAACTAGACCCTCACAATACGCGAATACACGTAAGGTACCGCGAGGGAGGTAAGGGCTACGGAGAATAGGGAGGAACGGGGACGCCATCTTTTAGCTAAGGTGGTCAGGGGAGGCTTCTCCGCCGAGGTGACACAGAGGGTGTTGAAGGACGCAGGGGAATGCGCTCAGCAGACGTCTGGGGAGACCTTTCTAGAGGCGGGGAGCTGTAGGAGGTACAGCCTGGGGCAGAAGGTGCCTGGCACATTCCTGGAGGAGCAAGAAGGTCTCCGCAGCTAAGGAGGAGTGGGCGAGGCAGCAGGTGGCAGGAGATGGGCCAGGAGCCAGGCAGGGGCCAGATAGATCTTGCAGAGGAGCCCAGGAAGGACTGTGGTGTTATTCTGTATGGCATGATCGGTTGAGCCCCTGCTCTGTGCCACGCAATGTCCCCTGCAGTCTTGCCATTTCATGGCTCTGTGACCGTGGCCCTCTGTTGAGGTCTCCAGGTCTAGACAAACGGGTTACAAGCGAGGGACAATGAGAGCCCAGTGACAAGCTCAGCTCATCATGTGGCCGCCACCCCATGTTCATCTTGAGCTCATAAATGCAGGGACCTTGAGGACAGGGAGGGTTGGGGTGTCACCAACAGGCATCAAGCACCCATGATGTGCCAGGTGCCTCCCCCGTCATCCTAGCTGCCCGGAGGAGCACTGGCACTCTCAGTCCAGAGGGTCCAGACAGTGCAGTGTCCCCTCGTCAGGAAGAGTTTCACGGCTACCCGGAGCCAGGAGGGGCAGGGTGAGGGACGTCCTGGCGGTGTTGGGTGGGGGAAGAGGATGACAGCTTCCTGTCCATCGGCTTCCAGCTGCTGAAAGGGAAGGGAGGGGTGCAGAGATGGGCTTGCCAGGAGCAGCAAGAGGAGAGGTGGTGGCACCTCCTGGGAACCAGCGTCCGGGCCCCTCCTGGGAATGTGCCACCTGGCAGGGCTGCTGCTGGGCCGGACCCCACCTCTTTCAGGGGAAGACATCCCAGTAGCCCGTGCACGCTGAGCACCAGGGGAGTGAGGGGCTTGTCTCTGGGAGTGAGGGAGGCAGAGCATATCCCAAAAGGTCACCCAACTGCCACGATTCAAACCCAGGTTCACCTGGAGCCGAATGCTTCATGGAGGAGCAAGCACGCTCTTGTGCCCCCCCGCCCCCGTCCCCTGCCCTGCACTTAAGGGAGGGAGGCTCTGCTCTCCAGCTGGCCCTGGGCAGCCTCTTCTCGCTCTTAGGAGAATTATTTTGAACTCAGGAAATGCAAAGCAGCTTCAACATCCATCAAAACAAAAACCCCCTTCCTCCCAGAAGGGGAGGCCATGATCTCCCAGGCCTCCTCGAGGCGCTGGCGTCTTGAAGCAGGGACTCCGCGCAGGCCTGACTCTGGGACGGTGGACTCCAAGCACATGGGCAGCGGGTGAGCGACTGAAATATTTTGGGCAGGGCCCTTCCCAGCAGCCACCGTTCACACCGTACAGGCTGCCGCCCACTCTGTGTATACATAAGGCTGGGCTTGCGCATATGTGCGTTCCTGCAAATGGTTTTTAAAAAGCACCAGTCCCAGGGAAAGCCTATACATAGACTCTCAAAGCTGGAGGATCCTTACAGAGCGTGCTAGTCTAATCCCTCTGTTGTCAAATGGGGAAACTGAGGAAGCTCCCTGTCCGAGTTCAGGGGCAGAGCCAGGCTCATAACCCAGCCTAGCTGACTCCCGGCCGAGTCTCCTTCCCACGACATCACACTGTTTAACTCACCTCCAAATGCAGACAGACCCAGTGTGATGCTCAATTTTGCCACTTCTTAGCCGTCTGGCCCTTGGTTAATGCTTGAACCTCTCTGGCCACTGCCTTCCTTGTAATAACAGCACCTGCATTACGTGCTGTAGGTGACATGTGTGTGTGGCACAAAGTTAGTGCTCAGTAACAATGACAAAGCACCCACCCCCTCCTGTCTCAGCACCTCATTTCCATCCGTTGACCTCCTGTGGCTCAGAGGACATCACCTCCTGCTCCGAGGCACGCGAGCCCATCCTGGGGTGAACTAGCACGCAGGAACGGAAGCAAGGCTGGGGCTTCCCTCTCCCTTCTACCCCACTGCTCCCCAGTGCTGGGGCCAGGCCAGAGTGTCCTGCGGGGCAGGCAGGAGTGTGGAGAGGGACAGGCAGGTTGTTCACCAAGCCTTGCGCTACAGACCTGTCGGGGGAGGGAGGAGAACAGGCCACGACCCAGAGCGGACAGACATCGGGCAAACATCCATCTCCAAGGCACAGCCCCAGCCCCAGCTGCCTGCTGAGGGGAGGACAGCCAAGGGGTGGGGCTCCGAGGACGGATAACAGAGGGATGAAGGGGACAGCGGAGACCTCAGGCTTCAAGGACTCCACTCGCTGCTTAGAGGTCCTCAGTGGTACCCCCCAGGAGTTGCAGTTGGGAAGCCTTGCCCCAGGGGTGGACACAGGATAGAGGGTGCCACCTGCTGGCTCCTGGGATCCATGGCCTCCGTCCCCAGAGGACCAGCACAGACCCAAAGCCTGCCAGAGCCCGGCAAGTCTTGGGAGAAAAAAACCCTTTGCTTTACAGATGAGAAAAGGGTGTCCCCGAGCAGGGAGGGGGCCTCCCCTCACTGTCTCCATCTTTCAAGCACCTGCACTGGGGACGGCAGACTCAGGACTCAAAGTTCCCTCTCTCTGGCTCCTTCAGTCTTTTTTCTGTGACTCCTGTGGGACGTCACAGGTAATCCCAGCATTGCTGGATGATGAACATTCGGGCCCAGTCCTGGGATCCTTAGTTTGTCAGGAGGCCTGCGAGATGAGCAGGTGACAGGATCGTGTGGGCAACTGTGTGGGAGCTGTCCCTGGTGCTGACCCCTCTTCTCCCGTTGCTCTGTCTACTGATAAAGGCCTGGGGCTGAGCTACTTGGAAGGACATTCACAGCAGTCCTTTATGCCAGGACAACTTCTCCCATTGCAAATCTGGGTCAACTCCAATCAAGTGAAGATGACAGTAGATAACAAACAACATTTTAACAAAACTGTCCACCAATCGTCACCATCAAGTCAAACGTTTACTGAGCAGCTACTGTGTACCAGGCACCGTGCTAAGGGCTGGACATGTAACGATTCATTTGATGCTGGCAACAGTTTTAGGGTATCGCTACCATTATCAGATCCTCCTGTGACAGGTTAGGAAACACCACAGCAAGGCTGAATGTCTTAGCCAAGGTCGTGCTGCACACTCCGGCGGCCTGAACCCAGAGTGCACTCACTGAATTCATCACCCTCTCCCGTCCCCTCGTAATCACATAATGCAGCTGAAGGACAAATGGAAATGATTTCGCGTTATCTGCTGCTTTGCATGATTGGTGACAGGGCTCTCTTCCACCAGTGCGAAACATCAGGAGCTGGCCAGTGCAGACAGGACCTCACGTCCTTCCTCTAGGGGAGGCTGTACTGGGGTCAGAGGTTAGCCCAGAGGCGGGGACAGAAAGTCCACAGGCACTTAGGAGCCACATCCGGTTACTGGGCTGGGTCTGAAGTGATCAGGACCCTGGGGACAAAAGACACAGCAAGCAGGAAGTAGAGCCTGGACTACCAGGGCCAGGAGAAGCAGGGCTGGGGCCAGAATGGTGAGGGCAGGACGGGACCAGCGGAGATGCTTGGGAGCCTGTGGGGTGAGGCCTGTGAGGCGCCACCCAGAGAGTCCTGCAGGAATGAAGAGCTGGGCACCCCAGTGACAGACCTCGATCACCAGCCCCCTTGGGGATGGCCTCAGCCAGAGAAAGGCACCGCAGCCAAGTCTAGCCCCTCCCAGGGAGGCCACATTCCACGACTGATCGGCCCAGGGCTGTAAAGGCCCAGCCCTCGCCCCCAGCGTGGGCAGGCTCTGGAGAGCCCTCCCCGTGTGCTTGGCCAAGGCCATTTGGGGACAGTGTCCCAGCCCAAATTCTCCCTCTGCCCAGTCCTGCTGCCTTCCTCTCCCTTCCATGGCGCCGTGCCCAGAAGCACTTCCTAATAACCTTCCTGCACACCAAGCTCCACCTCCCCATCTCCTTCCCATGGAACTCAACCCACAGCGGCTTCAAATGCCAAACTTCACTTAACGGATATGCCCAGCCGGCCCACCCGCTGGCCACGTCTATACCGGCACTTTAGATTAGCTATTATAGGTAAGTTGATTTTCCATGTAGGAAAAAGCGCACAGAGAAGGTCCTTCAACGGCACGAGTAAAGAGGTGACAATCTCCACTCCTGGACTGAGGCCATGCAAGTAGGGCCCTGCAGGGTCTAGGGGACGGAGGGGAGGAGCAGGTGCACAAGAGGCAGCGGTCGTGCCGGCACGAGAAGGTGATCGGGGCCCAACTCTGCCTTCGTGAAAGGGACCTATGGAGGTGACACAGAGGCATGAGGTGGGTTATGCATGGGAGGGGAAAACATAACTGAGGTTGGCATTTGCGCAGCACACCCACCCCGGCCGGCAGGAGTGGAAACCCACTCCTGCGGGCTACGCACCACACCGCTGACGGGGGCCCATTGCTCTGAACCCATCTCACGTAGAAAGATACAGAGCCCCCGTCCCCGGCTGTCAGTGGCATCGTGCATGAAACTGGATCTCAAGTCCAGCTTCACAGTGGCAGCGTCCAAGTTCATTCTCCCACACGGGGCTGGAGGAGTGGGGCGGGGGGGCTGGTCGGGGGGCAGACAGAGGCGGACAAAGACAAGAAAGGAAAAAGTAAACAGGGAGCGACGGCAGCCAGCGCCAACTCCCGGAGCCGCCCGGCCATCCCCGCATCCGGTGCGGCCAGGGGCGGCAGAGAGGAAGGAGACATGGGCTTCTTTGTCTCCCAAAGCCGAGGCTCCATGAGGACTTTCAAAATTCTCTCTGCTGCCCTGGCCTGGACTCACCGCTGACAAATGGAGAACAAATGAGACCGTTTAGCCAGTAATTAAGCAATAATGGCCTGCGCAGAGGTCTCCACCAGGCAGGCAGCAGCCAAAGAAAGGACCGAAAGGTTCCACGGAGGAGCAGGCGAGGAAGGAGCCATCCATCAGATTATCACAGGGAGAGAGCGACTCATTAACCCCACGCCGGCCTCTGGGCTTTCCTTTCCCTGCGCGGACAGAGGGAGGCCTTGGCGACCCCTGTGCTGTCGTGTGGGGGAGCTCGGCCTCCACACTCAGCCTCCTTCTCGGGGCTGACTCACGGTGTGGGCCAGAGCATCTCCCAGCCCCAGGCTGGGGCCGGGACGGGGGATTTAAGTGAGGTCGGTGTTGCCTACCTTCCCGTTCACCTCTGTGGCTAGGCGCATACTGCAAACACCCCTGTGACGTTCTGGCACAGACTGCAACTCAATTCAAAAATGGACACTGACAGCCCCAATGGCAGGACCGGTTATAATAACAGCAGTGACAGTAGCCCCTGCTGCTCACCGTGTGCCTGCCCTCTGCGGAGTGGCTCCTGTGAAAACACTGCAGACAGGTTCAGTTACTATCCCATGTTGCAGTTGAGGCTCAGAGACATTGAGTAACTTTGTCCAAGGTCGCCCAGCTCATAAGACGCAGTGCCAGGACTCAAACGTGCTTCTGACTCCAGAGTCCATCGTCTCAAGCACCATGCTCCCCAGAGCCTGCCCCAGAGACTCTCAAGAAAGTCCCTGACGTGAAGGTTCCTAGAAGGGGAAGGTAGTTTTGAGCTGAAGGAATTGAGAATTGTTAGTGCAGGGGGTAGGGTGGGGGGATTCCAATGGGGCCTTGAAGGCCGAGTAGAATTCACAGGCAAATGTGGCTCCCGCACTGTTCCACATCAAGGTTTGTCCTAGAGGTTCCTTGAGATGTTAGCTGGAGTTGCAAAGAAAAAAAAGTCCTACGGTTAAGTATATTTGGAAGACATAAGACTGAACAAAACGTAATCAGTTTGTTTATCCCGGACTTCTCACGTTGCTGTGCAGGGCTCCTGGTCTTTTGGCCGAGGAGCTCCAGGCTGGGGCCCGGCTTATGGAGTTTAGGTTGCAGGACTCATATCGACCAACTGTTTTAAGAGAGGACAAGGGCCTCCCCATTTCTCTGTGTTCTGGGCCCCCCCCCCACCTGAGAGTGCGCAGGCCCCGCGTGGGTTCCTGCAAATTTGCGTGCATGTGTGGGGCAGGAGCCACCTCCCTGGGAGCAGCGTGTGCCGGGGGAGGCAGGACGCACGAGTCCCGGCAGGACATGACTTCGTGGGGAGAGGAGAGACCTCAGAGGCAGGAGGAGCATCCAGGGCCAGGTTGGGGAGCCTGGGGGGAGGGTCAGACCGGACGCCTGTCGGGAAAGCCCTTCAGCTTGACAGAGGGCAGACCTGGACACCCTGGGGCACAGCCGTCAGCCTGCCACAGGGACATGGTGGCAGGATGCATGATGGGAGCGCACGGCCTTCCAGAAGCCAGGCAGAGAGTCTGCAGGGAAAGCTCAGGACCAGAAACGCCTCCCCCACCCGGAAAAGAGAAAGGGTGGCCGGTGGGTTAAGAGCTCAGTCTCCGGTCATCAGAGTCCCAGCTCTGCCATTCAGTACTCGCGCCACCCTGGGCACCTTCCTTAACGTCTCTGAGCCTCAGTTTCCTCACCTGTAAAATGAGGGTCATACTATTGTCTGCCTTGCAGGGTCATTGTGAGAATTACATGAGATCATCTTTGTCAACCACTCGGCCCAATGCCTAGAGCACGATAAACTCTCCAGGGAGGAGCTACTGAGGATGCCCCCGCAGTCCTGAGGTGAGAACCCCTTCACACGGTGCAACCTCAGGGGGGACGTGCCAGCCGCCCTGTCTGAGATGCGAGCACAAGTGGGCGTAGCACATGATTTGAATGCAAGGAGAGGCCGGCTGACTCAGTGGGAGAAGCAGGGTGTGTGACAGAGGGGGACACGAGGCCAGGACCGTAGCTGACGTCTCTCCGGACACCCACGACCTTGCACAGAACATCCCCAGGCTTGCATCCGTTACTATGTGCATACTTGCCATGTGCCAGGAATTGGGCTGAGTCCTTTGCGACGAGCTCATTCATTCCTGACAGCAGCCGTGTGAAGCCAATCCCACTCTGGGCCTGCTTTTCAGAGGAGGAAGAGCGGCACAGAGAGGTTAACTGAGTTCCTGGGGTCTCACAGCAGCTGTGCCTCGTTGAGTCATGTAAACAGTGGGAGCTCAATAATGGCTGTGTCCTCTGTGAATCTGGGCATCAGAGCCCCGTCATGGGTGGTCAGCGATGGCTGTGGAGAGAAGAATCCGGATCGGGCTGCAGAAGCAGACCTAGACGCCGAGAGGGGGGCCGAGCCACCCCAGGGCCGGAGACTCGGAGTAGCAGAGTGAGTTCCAGAAACCTGCGCTCACCGGCCACCTGCGCTCGCTGCGTGCCAAGCATGGTCCCCGTGAAGTGACACTTCATCCTCACCACAACTCTGTGAGCTGGGTCCTCTTAGCATCTCCATTTTACTGATGGGGAAAATGAGGCACACAGTGGATATGTCACTTGCTGAGGATCAGGCTGGCTCCAGAGCCCCCTCCCTGACTCCTCACACTGCCTGCACATGGGAAGTGGTGTCAGGGTGAGCAGACGAAGGGGAGGGTGGCCAAGAGCTGTCAGGGCCTGCGGTCCTGACCCAAACCTACTGCACTGAAATTCTTTCTGGAATTTTGTTGCTTACATTTGGGCAAGGCTGGGGCGCTGGGGTCAGGTAAAGGCGGCTGTACCCCAAGGGCTTGGAAGAGCACTACTGAGGCCCTTGGGGACCATGGCATGGGGGTACAAGCAGCAAGGTGGGGCTCGGTGACCAGCAGGTTCTGTGCAGGGCTTGTCCTGGGCAGTCATGACATTGGGTGCCCTTGGCTAGCTGGACTAAGGTGTCTCTAAGGAGGACTTTGGTCACCCCCACGGGGCACAGGCAGCCAGCTGAGGCTCTGCCCTTTACCCACAATGTCCAGACTGCAGAGTCAGAGCCCAGGTGTTCCCAGCAGAGGAGCATGGGGCACAGGCCACAAGTGAACGACACACTGCAGAGAGGGCAGGTCAGGCGGAGTTTGCAGCAGACAGCCCCTCTCGGGAACGCCTCCTGAGACTTTGTCACGCCTCGTGGCAGGGAGCCCCCGAAGGTCCCGTTAGACCCTTCATTTAGCGCCAGAAGTTCATTCCAACCAAGGGAAGAACAGAATCCACCAGAATTGGGAGCTGTTAACAGAAGGCGGGACGGCTTTTTCCCTCCCTGGCATCTCAGTGCCTGATGGCCGAACACGTCTCTTGGGTGCTGGCTGATTGGGTCCTCTGCGTCTCCTGCCACCATGGCAGGCCTTTCGAAGGACACACTGTCACTTTAATTCCCAATATCGGTATAAATCCTAACAGCATTCCCTCACCATGGTAGAAAGAGCAGTGTCAGAGGATTCTGGAAATCTGAGCACTCATGGGAGAGCTGCTGCTGTCTGGCTGTGTGACCCTGAGGAAGTCAACGTCCCTCTCTGATTACCGCACTTGCACAACTCAGAAACAAGACGTGGCAAAGGACCCTTCCCGCTCGGCCCGCTCTCCAATCCTGGTACGTTGTGAGCTCCTTCGTGAAGGGGTCCTGGCTCAGCTGGGTGTGAGGGCCTTGGCAGGGGGCCCAGAACACAACGGAGCCCCCAGAACGGTTGGAATGAGGGAGGCGGGCAATGGGGAAGGAAGGGACGAGAAGGACAAGGGAGAGAAGGAAGGAAGGAGGGAAGGAGGCAGGGAGGGAGAGAGTGGGGCAGGAAGGCAGGAGGCCTCTCAAGACCAGAAAGTTCTATTTCTCTCTGTGCCGCCCCCCTAGGCCTAGCATTCAGCCCTGCGCTTAGTAGGCCAACCGGTGATTATTAGCGGACTCTGCACGAAGGCGCAATCCACCCAAATGCCAGCCGATGGAGCCCCGCGCCGTGCCCGCAGCAGGCCTCCCGACGCCGCTGTGTCCCGAGCTCAGTGACAGAGCGGCTGTGTTGCGGCCGGTCTGGCATTGCCCATAACTCAACGTCGTGTACATGTGCGTGTTTGTCTGCTGCACAAATAATCACATTAGGACGCAGGAGGGAAAAAAAGCTCCAGCCTGTCTTCAGAAGAAAAAGCGGGAGAATTAGAGGAAACTGCAGCAACATTTTTAGTTGATCGGTTAGAGTCCGGCCACACGGAGGACCAGGCGGATGAGCAGTGCGCTGCCCCGCGTTGGGACCTGCAGGGTCTGCGGGGGCTGGGAACAGGCAGCAGAAGGTGGAAATTCGGCTTCTCAGACTCGGACAGTGGCCATGGGGCCACGGCAAGGCCGGTCCTTTCTCGGGCCGCAGTTTCCCCAGAGGAGGGATTAGAACCAGATGAGGGAAGCATCGTGGTTCTGATCACAGGCTCTGGGGTCGGACGAATGTGAATTCAATCCCAGTTTTGATGCTTTGTAGCCTGTGACCTTAGGCAAGTAACTTGACCTCTCTGAGCCTCAGTTTCTTCTGAAAAAGTAGGGATTGTGACAGTACATCCCATGGGATTTCTATGAGGATTGAGGTCACGTAAAGCCCATCCCTCAGAGTCTGACATACAGTAAATACCGAAGAAATCATACATCACATGCAGTGTGTAATATAATACACACAGCCCTTAAATCGATTTCCCTAAACTTCACCTGAACATGCCAACACGTAGACAAACATCCACAAACATCAGTAATAGCGTAAAAACCATGTCATTAAGTCATAAATGTTGACACTTAAAGATGACAGGTAGGTTGTAACTATTTATAAGTAACTGTAACTTAATCATTTTAAAAACAAACACAATTTTCCCAAGGCGGAGGAGTCAACAGGGGCTCTCTCTGGCCTGACTCAGTGGATGAAGCAGGAATAAGAATCCCACTCATTTCTGGGCGTTGGTTTAATCAATCAAAGAGTGCAGAGTGTCTCTGCGCATCCATTTACTTCCCGAGGTGTGGCAGGGTCCGTGTGATTCTGGGATGCTCTCAGGAGGCAGGAGCAGTAACATCGGTGGCATCGATGGCCCCAAACCACACAGGGGCAGAGTCCATCTCTCTTGGCTTCCATTTCGGCACCTCCGATCACATCGAGGAGTGATCTCCCCGGTGCTACTCTTCAGCAACTTGTTATTTTTAACAAAGAGCCTCACACTCACAGTCTTTGCCAAAGCTGCGGGATCCAGCCAGAATGTAATTAACACTGATTCGGTTGTTTCATGGTATTTATCTATATTGACGGCATATGATCCCGAGTTCCTATTTACGGCAGTGACATGGAGTCTTCTTCGTAACTGAATTTATTAACGTGTTTGAAAATAGAGGGGAGAAAAGAAAAACAGTGGCACGAGCAGTGTGCAGACATGACGAAAGTCACGAAGGAAGTCGGAAGGGATACCCGAGCATGGAAACACCGGGAAGGGGGAGTTGGGGGGTGTCTGAAGTTGAGACACTGTTTACACCTTCGCGAACACAAAGAAGAGGAAATACCAAGCTGAGAAAGGAGTGCTACCCCCACCGGCTGAGAAGAACACAAGCCCACTTAGGACTAACGAAACAGACGCTGAATGCAAGCCACAGACAAGAGGCCATGCGTGTGGGCACACCTCCTGTGAGTGGCAAGGTGGGCGGCGAGCTCGGATGCTGTGCCAACTCTCGGCCCCTGCTCCCCGCCCCGCAGAGCTATGCACCTTCGCGGGCCCAGGCACGGTCCCAGGCTCGCAGCCCCGTCCGTGGTCGGCAGAGGCACTGACTTTTGGCAGAATCTGCTCCTCCCTTCTGGCTCATCCTGGACCTGGCCGCCCCTCCCTCGTTTTGCCACCTGGCCCGTGCTCTGGTCTACACAGCAGAGAAGGGTCACTCCTGCAGGCTGGGTCGCAGACTCCTATGGGAACTGGCTTCCGGTGGATTCTGCCAACAGGAGGTGCTGCTGGGAGATGAAAGGGCGGGAGGGACAGAAGCCAGGGCCTCTCCCCGCCACTGCGGCTCCCGCTGGACAGGGACAGGGCTGCTGTGTTCCTTCTTCCCCCAGGTGACGCAAGACCCCGGCTCCAGGAACACCACCTCCTCCTTCTCCCTACAGCCCGGGGGTGGGTCAGCTTCCCTTCCACTGTTTGCTTTTTCACCTGTGAGATGCCCGTGGCCTCTGTTAAGTCCTCCTGACGGCCCACTCACCAAGCCCGGCTGTTTTAAATACCGCCTTAGAGCAGTTTCCCTTTCCCTGGTCGGGGCGTGACTGATACACCTCCCAAAACCTTTGTGTAATCAGAAGCAACCTCGTGTTGCTCTATAAAGAGCCCTCTCCTTAGACTCATTAAACGCTGGATTTGAGAATAGCTGGTGTATTGTGTTGACGACGAAGTAGATCAGGGGTCAGAAAACGCTTCCTGTAAAGAGCCAGATAGTAAATATTTCAGGATTTGTAGGCCACAGAAGCCTCTGCAGCACAGTCTTCTATAAACATAAATACTATTCTTAGCCGTGGGCAGCACAGAACAAGCCATGGGCCAGATCTGACCCGCCAGCAGCCGTTTGCTGACGGCTACAAGAGAGGAGAAATAAATACACCGCGTCCCCACTGCCCGGCCACTGTCGGTCCCCTCTCCAGGGTCAAGGAGGGTCATGTGACCTGGGTCTGGGCGATCGGTGTGTTCCATTTTCCTGGCCTTACGTTGCCTCCGAATATAAAATAAGCGTTTTGGGACGGGCACCCCCAAAGGGCAATAGCATTTGAAATAGATGAACCTACTCTATGCCAGGCGTTGCGCTAGGCACTTTCACGTATGTTAGTTCTTTAATCCTCACACTGGGGCTTAGAGGCATAAATAAGTCCCCTTAGGTACGTGCCAGAGCCAGGCTTTGGATGCAGGTGATTTTGGCTTCGAATCTGTTTACATGCTACGTTGTCCTAACATAAAGCATGAGGTTAAAGAGAGGGGAGGGGAGAATTACAAGTCTTCCTGGACACATTGTTAGCACCCTCAAGCTAAGAATAAATGTGTCAGGCCACCCATCCATAACCACCGCTCCTATTTACAAAGCACTCTATGGTTTCCAAGGCACCTTGACACAGGTAAATTCATTCCATCCCCACAAGAACCTGGTGAGATCGGCAAAGCAGGAATCCTATTGCCCAATTTATGGATGAAAACCCAGAGGATCAGAGAGGTGAAGTGACTTGCTCAAGGCCACACAGCTCATAGATGGTAGAACTGGAATTTGAATTTGTGAGGTATTAAAAGGGCCTGGAGATTTTTTTTCTAAGCCATGCACGAGGCCCCGCCTCTTCCTCACTACCTCTGCAAGCCCTCCTGTCCTCCAAGCTTAAGTTCAGAGTCTCTCTCTTTCAGAAATGCCTTCCTGACTGCAGCCCACAGAACTCACTCTCTCCTCTGAACTCCTGGAGCAACTACTGTCCCTACCGCTCATTTAGCAAGTAATCACCAACAGCCTTGTGACAGCTCTTCCATCGCTGCCTCCAGCTATTGTTCAAACCCATTGCTGTTTTTTAACTCTGCTTTCCTCGGGTAGATTGGAGATGCCTCCTTGGCAGGGATGGGTCCTCTGCTTCTCCTTGCAGCCTTGCACATAGTAGGTGTTCAATAATGCTTTACCCATTGAGTCTGAATGAGTTGCTGGCTATGTGATCTGGACAGTTTACTCATCCTGTCTGACCCTCCAGTTCGCATCTGCAAGATGCAGGATGTCATTGTACCTTTCTCACGGGGTTGTGTGTGGGTTAATGAGACTGAACTGGGTATATGTTGTCATTTCTGCACAAAGCACCGTGATTATGGTGGGACTGCCAATCACAGAACCCCACGTCCACCAGACCATGCCCTCAGGGGTGGGCATGTGACATGTGCCTGGCCAATTACAAAACCCCATTGTCCCAGAAGCACTGATTGGCCCAGGGGTGGGCTCATGCTCCGAGGAGAGCCAATCAGAGCCCTTCCCTGGAATGGCTATACCGACTTTGGATGAGAGATGCTCTCTACTGCCCTGAGGGAATGGAAATCTGGGGGCAGCCATGCAGAGAAAGTGTAGCCCCAGCAGGAGGGAATGCAGTCACAGAGAGAAGGGAGCAGAATAGAGAAAACCGAAGACAAGATGAAGATCCAGTCCCTGGGTCTGGCTAGACAGGGATCCACCCAGGGATTTATCGATTGTGTGGCCAATAAATGACATTTTACTTGAGCCAGTTTGAGTGGGATTTCTTCACTTGCAAATGTAAAGGTCTTCACTGACGCAGAGACATTGCACGCAAAGTCACCTAGAATAACGCACAAACAGTAGATGCCCAATGAATGGCGGTGGCTGATGTTTATCATCATTAGCAGCCACTGCAAGAAAACTAAATGCTTTTCCTTAGGAAGCCGTGTGGCTTGGTGGCTAGACGGACCTGGTTCAAAGCTTGCTTCCACACCTTAGCAGCTCTGTGTCTCTGGGCAAGTTAGCTCACCCCCCGGAGCCTCTGTTTCTTCGTTTGTATGAATAAATGGGCTGGGCTGTGCCAACCTCACAGAGCTGTGGGCCAAGGAAGCACGTTCACTGCTCACTTGCCCTGCACCTGAGCTAGACGTTCTGCCGGGAGTCCTGGCCGGCACTGACAGCGTGCACGCCGTCCAACCAGCCTTCTCCATGGGAAAGGCGGATTCTCAGAGTGGGGAACTAAAAGCCCAGGGTCTCACAGCTGGGGACAAAGCCTGGATTCAAACTAGGTCTCCAGGGCTCTGATTTAAGGCTCTTGCTACCACTTTTTAAAATCAGGCTGCTACGTGTTTTCCTTTTCCTCATGAGATTGATCATCTTAGAGCCTCTCTCTCCGGGGTGGATCAGAAAGAACCCTGAAGAAGTTTTCATTCCCATCTTGCCACGTGTGTGCAGCTCCCTGACCTCAGGCAAGTCACTCTCTCTCTGGGCCTCACTTCCTCCATCTGTAAAATGGGGGTAGTCACAATAATATTTATGACATGAGAGTGGCATAAGGAGCAAAAGCTGTCACTTGTGACCTGTTTTCTTTTGAGGGCAGAAGCGGAGTCACACAGCCACTGATCTGAGACCCTCTTCTCAAAAATCCAACCTGGGGTTCCTAACCCAGCGGACGGGTGTCTGGTCCCGTTTCCAGACGGTGAAAACCTTCAAGGTCTGCAACCTTCCTGTCGGGCTCCTGAACACAGGGTTGTTTCTCCAGCAAGATGCTGTCAGGAAGAAAAGGTGCCACGAGCTCTCCTTCTGCTCTGACTCTGCCACACGCCGGGAGCCAGCCAGCCGGAGGCACTGCTGATGGTGCGTGTGCTCGCTCTCTCTTTCTCTCTCTCTCTCTCTCTCTCTCTCCCCCCCCTCCTCTCTCTCTCCCTCATCTCACTGACATGGAGCTCAATGACAGCATGTCTTACTTCCTCGCCTCCTCCTGCAGGGAGCATGAAGAGGGGTTCGAGCTCAAAGAGATGAGCGGTCCCCACTTGGAGGATCCTCCTGGGACTTGGAGGCAGATGCTCTGTGTGTGTGCCTCGGTTGCCCTGACCGTGCCAGGCCCTTGCATCGTGCCAGTGCACCAGGAGGGTGGTTTTCCCTGCGCTGTTTGCAGGTGGGCGACCAGCCCCAGTGTGGACTCATTCACCCCTTCGTCCCTCTGTCGCCGACTCCATTGTCCACTCAGCCAGTCTTTCGTTTACGGACGGGCCCCCTCGACACCGCTCACTCAGTCACTCGGTGTGCCAGATACCTCTTGGGCACCCAGTTCCCATCCTTTCGGCCCCATCTCTGACTCCAGCCGCTACTGCAGTGACAGCTCCGCTCAGGCTGCAGCCAGCTTCCCGTGGGTGTGAGCTGACAGTTTTTCACCCCAGGCCTAACCACCCTCAGTTCCTGCCCAGAGCCTTCCCTGCTCTGTTGGATGCCCTCAGGGGCCTGCCTGGCACACACACAGCTGTGACCCAAAAGTGCCAGGCAGTCGAGGCGGAGAGGCAGCCCTCGGACAACAGAAGATGAGAGCCAATGGGTAAATGTTCCCCCACCTTCCCCTGGGCAGAGCCTTGAGGTCATTGTACACACTTCTCAGAAGTCCTTTGGAATCAAGCAACCAGTCACCTGCAGCAGGGACCGATCCAACAACAAAATTTATCACCCCCAAACTCAATGGCTTAATGCAACAATCAACATTTAAAATCTCAGTTTCTGTGGGTCAGAAATGTGGGGGTGGCTTAGCTGCGCTGCTCTGGCCTGGAGTCTGTCATGAGGTTACAGTTGAGATGTCAGAGGTCAGGCCCCATAGGAGACGTCCCAGGTCCTCTGTGTTTGTTCTGTCTCCTCATCCACCACGGAGCTCTCAGGGAAGATGGAGGTCATCATGGGGACCCAATCCAGGAACAGTGCATAGACTGGATGGGGGCTGAGTCCTCCAGGGCCTCGGGAAGCAGCCTCCTAAAATGTGAGGCCTTCAAGGGACGGGGGGTGGGGGACAGCGGGAGCCTGTGACATAACACATTTCAGTCCCTACAGCACTGTGCTCCACTCCCAGCAGACGGGCCGTGACAGTCTGGCGATATTGATGGTAACAATGTTGGGTATGTCCTTTAAGGCTCAAATTGACTTATGCAAAAAAAGATATTATTGGCTTGTATAACTAAAACATCCAGGGGTTCACATCAGGCATGGCTGGATCCAGGCACTACAGAGATGGCTCCCTGGCCCAATCCCTTACCATCTCTTAACATTATGTTTCTTCCTATTGGCCTCATCCTTAGGCATTCCATGGGGAAGAGGGATTCAAGAGCTCCAGGCCCAAGTCCAGTGGAAAAGAATGCTGCCACTCTCTGACAAGGGTCCCAGCAAAAGTCCCATTTCATCTCACTGGCTCTGGTTGGGTCCTACACTCAAACCAAGAGAATCCAACCATCTTAGTCACCTGGGTCACACACACACACCCCTAGAGCCAGGGACTAATTTCACCTAAAGTGGACTAGGCAGTCAGGAGTGGGCAATACCCATCCGAGGGGGATGGACACAGTACTAGCAAAGCAGAGGGTGTCTGCTCACTGGCCCTGGCCTCCCCACCGCACAGCGCCAGTCTTTCATCTCTCTCCTTGGCTGTTGCTCTTCTCTTTCCTCCAAACACACTGGCAGAACCTTCTAAACACCAGTTTAGTGTCATAGAACCACAAGCTATCAGAGCTAAAGAGGCCTTCAGATTCAACCATCCATAAATAGCAAATACACGGCACGCTCACCGTCACTCCCCACGCCTGTCCCCTGGGCAGACATCACCAATAGATCACAGAGCTCTTTCCTGCAGGGCTGAGATACAAATTCAGAATCATTTTGCCTACAGCACTCCAAGGAGCCACGCTGGTTGATCACAGGTGGCTCCTGAGATGCAATCTGTGTCTGTGCCTTTATGTGGACCAACATTTCAGAGACGAGTAAACGGGCCAGGAGAGAAATTGCGTTGCTCAAGGTCAAACTGTCAGGGGCTCGTCTTGCTACTTTATTTTTCCAGTTGGAAACGTGTAGGATTGTATGATCTCTCTGTTGCTAAGACCCTTTTTAATAAGACTCTATGATTCTCATTTTCCTTTCTTCTTTCTCCCTTACCAACACCCTCTTTAGTCCAGACAGACCAGTGACAACCAGGCAGCAATAACAGAATTAAGAGCTCATTTTAACTGAGCATTTGCTGTATACCATGAACGGTTCTTCATAGCAGGGTGAGAGAATTAAATTAGTTAATATATGTAGAGCACTTATAATGGTGTCTGGCATAGAGTAAGTGCTTGATAAAATGTTAGCTATTATCTTAGGTTGGGTTTTCTAAAAGCAGAGCCTGGGATAGGGGTTTGTGTGCAAGTGATTTTTTTTAAGGGCGAGCTCTCAGGAGAAACCTGAAAGGGGGCGAGGGAAATGGGATAGGGAATAGTGAGGAGCTAAACAAAGATGAGATTCGGATGACGTCTAGCCTCAGCCTGATCCCAGAGGGCTGGAGTCCCCAACCCCC
>CAUYMX010129259.1:0-37393 GCA_963573855.1 Lepilemur septentrionalis | reverse complement strand
CAAACGGGCTTTCCCCAGACCCTGGAAACCCCAGGCTTATCTCCTCCCAGCTGAGCTAGCCCCACTGAAAAGACACCCTATTTCTCCAAGTGCCTGTTTTTAAATCCCTCGAAAGTATTCTGATTGTCCCTTTGTGGCCACGTGCATGTCCACTGGGCAGTCGCCATTGCAGATTGAGGTCTGAAATGAACGTGTCCGTCGGGTCCTCTGAGTGCTCCTGGAGTGGGGTGATGGTGGGGGCTGCAGCTCAGTCCCTTCAGAACCTCCTGGGAAGATGCAGGGTGCTGCTCATGGAAGGGATGCAGGACAGAGGTACATGTGTCCACCTGGCAGGTGCATCGGAAACGTGACTCAGCAGTGGCTCCCAACAGGTACCTACGGCTGGTGCAGAAAAGTGCTCGAACGGAAGTGTTAAGGGAAGAAGCCATCAGCTCCACTCAGAAGGGCACAGAAGACTGTAGAATGAGGTGCTGTTTGAACTAGGCTCCCACTGAGTCCAATTTAAACACGAGGTTATCGGGAAAGGATCAGACATGAGGTTGAGACCAGCCTCGCAAACCACCCCACCCCACTCTCAGGAAAAATGACTTAGCCACTAGACAAATTCTGGCTTTGAAAGTCTTACCCGTAAACCTGCAGGAGGCCTTGTGCTGGGGAGAAATTATCGGGAGGCATGGACTACTCCAGCTAGACTTTGTTTGCTGACTTCACAGCATTGCTGCTGGGAGGGCCCTGTGCTCGGGACGCAAAAGCACAAAAGATACGGTCTTCCCCTGGAAGACCTGGATGCCAGGTCAGGGAGCCAGGACACTGCCACAGTTCAAGGTCAGGCAGACCAGCGTCGGGGAGCATGGGGAAAGCAGGTGCCGGGAGAATTCCGAGAAAGAGTGGCCCGGAAGGTGAGGAGTCCTAGAGGGCTTCAGGAAGGAGGTGAGCCTCAGCGGGGCTTTAAGGCAAGGAAGGACCTAGCTAACTGGTGAGGGCCAACGGCAGGATGGAGGCCAGGAGGTCGTCCTCCTCATTCATTCGTTCACTCGCTCCCTCACCTACTCAGCAAGTTCACTGAGTGCCTGCTGTGTGCCTGGCGTGGCTCTGAGTGCCCGAGAAAGCCCCTGCTCTCCGGGAGCTGGCATTCTTGAGGCTGGGGCACTCAGAAATGAGCAAACGTCATGGAGCAGGTAATGAGCTCCAGGAAGAAGCAGGGAGCAGGGGCGCTGGCCTCCGTCAGGCGGCCAGAGCTGGGCTGTGCATGGGGTGACATTAAACAGACACGGGAGTGAAGCAGCAGACGTGTGACATGGGGGCTCAGCCTCTGCCTCCTTCAGAGGAGATGGGTGGGTTCTCACAATGGTTTGCAGCAGAGACGAATGACCCAGGCAGCAAGTGGGTGGCTTCCAGGGAGTGAGAAGGCCAGGGCTGTCCTGGGTGGGCAGACTGGGGGGCTTCCCTGCAGCAGAGACCACGGTACACTCAAGGAAAACCCCAGGGGCACTGTCCTTCGTAATCCTGATCCCACCCATTGCACTCACCACCAGCCCCACCCACGCCTAGAGCCTGCGCCCAGCAAGGCAGCGCCCGCCGCGCTTACACACGCACACAGCAGGGTAACCACCCCACAATATACACACACACACGCCCCAGCAGAGTAAGCACCCCACAACACACACGCACAAATACACCCTCACAGTCACACACTCGAGCACAATCCGTCCCCGCCACACACACGAAACTGGGGCCAGAGTCTGGTCCCTGCAGGATGTCACCCCTTCATGTTAGGGGCTCCAACAGCAGCTTTGACCAAGACCTGGAATACAGATGAGCTGGAAAGGGGGAGATGATCCGCCAGGGCCAGACCAGCAGGGTCCCTCCTGCTCCGGTCACCATGGCAACCCCAGAGGAGGAGGGAATGGCTCAGGCAGTGCTGGCTCCTGTCAGCAGCTCTGTTGGGAGCAGGCTATGTCCCCGTCCTCTCGCCGCCGGCTCATCTGTGCCAAGGCCTGTCCACAGAGTGCGGCTGGAGGTCAGCCTGAGCCCCCGGGCTCTCTGTGCAAGATGAGCATCACGTTCATGATTGAACCCATACGGAAGAGCTTGCATGTCCCAGGCCTGTCTCCCAGTCCCGGCCCTAGTGACTGCTTTCTCGCCACCTGGAAGAACAGGATTCACCTCTTTAGAGAAGGAAAGGAAAAGATGCGGGTGTGAGCCTGGCCTGCACAGCCCTCAATCCTTTTCGGTGTGTAAAGCCCACCACAGCCTGCCAAGCCCTTCCCGCACCCCCATCATCCTTGCTGCGGCTATACCAGCGCCTTTCAGCTGAGCAGGCGAGACCCAGACAGGTGCTGCCTGTGTGGCCTCCGCCAGGCGGGCAGGCCCTGTGTTCTCCCTTCACATACAGCGGGGTCCCGCTTGTTCTCCTGGAGCTAGGCAACGGCCTCTCCCTGGCCTCTGCCCAGGCCCACCCTGGCTCTAGCAGCAGAGTTGTGGGCAACCCAGACAGCGGCGTGGGCAGGAAAGCTGGCTGATGCTTAACACATCCCACCCACCCAGACCAGCCCTGCTGAGCAAGTCCAGACCTTGCAGGGTCCCGAGCCATAGTGTGGCCAATTCTTCAGTCCAGAAATTTCCCAGAGAAAGTTTTCCACATGGGTGGGGCCGGGAAGGGTAGTAGCCAGCCCTGTCCAGATGGTATGTTCTAGAAGATGGTGCAGCTGTCCCAGGGAGTGTGTTTGAGAGGCTCTGGGCTGTCACCAAGGTGCTCTGGGTCTTAGGCCTGTCACTCAGGTTGCCCCTCAGTTTGCCTAGCTGTGCAATGGGATGAGCAGACCTGAGATGGGCCACAGCGGGTATCCCACCTCTCACTCTGGTATCCGGCGCTTCCCATCCCTTCTCCCATGTTCTAGCACCTCGCTGGGCTGCTCAGCCCTTCAGTTGTTTGCCCCGGTTCCTGGGCACTTGGCTGTAGCCCAGCTGGGAGGGCCACATGACCCAGAGCATGTTCATCTGCACAGGAACCCATGGGTGGCATTTCTGCCAGAAGAGCAGTGCGGGTGTAAATTTATACACACAGAAAATTGTCATTCTGTCCTCACCCAGCGTTGCCTGTCATCAGTTGTAAATTAGGAAACATCTACTATGAATGAGGATGGACTCCATAAAGTTTCATTGAGACGAGAGTGACCGTCCACACTGTGCTTCTCAGCTAGAGGTGGCACCAGCTGCGTCTAAGGGACATATGGAAACGTAGGGGAGGGGAGCCTTTCAGGGTTGTCGTAACATTTATGGCACAGCTTAGCTCTCCCCAGGTGAATCGTACCCCACTTCATTGCAGCCAGGGCTCTTGGTTGCAAGCAACAGAAAGCAACGCTATGGTCAGGCTACCAGGTGCCTACTCAATTAGCAGGAGGTAAAGACCCACGGGAGGAAACAGGCAGAACCAGGGCGGCTCAAAAGAGCAGGGGCAGGAGGCCCCCGACACTCCGTTAGCAGAGACGGTTTGGCTGAAATGACGCTGCCACCCGGTACTTCCCATCTGCTTCCACAGTGGATCCCAACCATCCCTTCATCCCAGCCTCACACACACCACTCACAGTCTGGGCCTGAGCATTTGACGGGCGACCTCAGCCTCCTGCTCGCACCTGGTTGCCAGGGAAAAGGCCGAGGAGTAAGGAGGATATGGTTCCCTGGAGGATACGGTTCCCTGGAGGAAAGGTTCCCTGGAGAATAAGGTCCCCTGGAGGAAAGGTTTCCTGGAGGATAAGGTTTCCTGGAGGAAAAGGTTCCCTGGAGGATAACGTTCCCTGGAGGACATGGTCCCCTAGTTGCAGAGAATGAAGAGTGCGTGGCTGCCTACTGTCCTGCACAGAATGAGAGCTCCCTAAGAACAAGAAAGGAGCAGGGGTTGAAAATGGTGAACAAACAAAAGACAAATATCAACAAGTATCACCATGTTCTTTTATATTCTTTCTCCAACACAGGCTTACGTTAGTTAGGAATGTCAGAAACGCAGCTCAAAGTAGCTTAAAGGAAAGAGAATTCGTAAGGTGTAGTCGAGGTCGGGTTGGTGGCTTCTGACAGGGCCTGACGGGGGGCCTCAACTCTCTGCTGCGTGGCTTTGCCCACCAGGCAGCCCCTGTCCACATGGCAAGCAAATGTCCCCAGCAGCCCCAGGCCAGCTCGGAGCAAAGCCAGCTTCTGGGTGGTTCTGACACAGAAACTTCAGGAGGGTTCTGACGGGCCCAGCATGAGAGAGGGAATGTGAGTCCACAAGGACCACAGGGACAGGCTCCCCACAGAAAGGTCACACTCTTTCTAAAAGGACGAGAGGATGATGCCCATAGAAATGACCTCACACAGGGCTGGGCACTGAGACGGTCCTCATGATAGGTCTGTGACACTGGCTTGTCCTCTCTGGCTTCAGGTCTTGGTCCTGGGATTTGGCACAAGCCGTGCCTGTTCCTGTCTTTGTCCCCTCAGGCCTGGGGCCTGCACCCCTGTCTGGGCAGCGAGGTCAGGGCAGGCAGGATGCCTCCTGAGGACATCACGGGAAGCCCAGGCTCCTCTTCTGTTCCTCTGAGCCCATCCAGGCCACGGCGAGCCAGGAAACGTGTTCCCTTCGCTCATTCCTTCCACTGTGCTTAAAGAGAGAGCAGAGTCGCGCTAAGTGCTGGAGGGCCTAGGATAAAAGGCCTGGGTCTTGCCCTTGTGAAGTTCAGAGTCTGGGAGAAGATACCATCAAGAAAGTCCCTGGTGGAAGTGCTGCCGCGTGAGGGGGCGGTGAGCCTGGTGGTCAGGGCCAGCCTAGAGAGGACTGCAGGGGTTCGAGTCCCAGCCTCACCACATACTAGCTCTGTGGCCTCGTGCAAGCTACCGAACCCGTCTGTGCCTCAGTTTCTTCACCTGTAAAATGGGGACGATGAGAATCCTTGGCTGTGGTGAGGATTACATGAGTTAATACCCACGAAGGTTTTAGATTGGCACCCGCTGCGGTGAGTTGTAAGCCTCAGCTAATGCGATAGCTTGACTGTTTCTCTGTTGTGCTCTCGCTGCATCCTGGGCACCCATGACCCAGCCTGGGCAGGTCAAGAAAAACTCCCCAACGGAGGAAATCCCTGGGATCCGAAGGGCAGGAGGAGGGGAAGGGCTTTCCGGGCTGAAGGAGCGGAGTCCCAGGGGTAAGAGCGCGTGGTATTCAGTGGGGCGGGTGTGTTGGGTGGGGGTTGGAGAGGTTGTGTGTCACGGAGACGGTTGAAATGTGCTAGTGAAGGACACAGCCAAGGACAGGCACGAGCCCACGGGGAGAGGGAAGGAGGGAGGGAAGGAGTTGGTCGGCAGCCGCTTGCGTGTTTGCCTGCCCCAGGAGCCCAGGAAGTGGGTTTGACAGTTTTCCAGGTGAGCAGATGAGGTCATAATGAGACAAGGTGTTGGCTCAAGGACCAAGCTGCACCCACCTGGCTCCTCCAGCAGCCGGAGGAATTAGCTCATGGTTGGCAAAGCCTCCTCCTCCAAGGAGCCGCTGTGGGCCAGGGAGCCAGGGAGCATGTTTGGACAGCAGTCCCTGCGTGTAGCGTGGGTCCCCGGTGCCGGCACGTCGCTGCTGCAAAAAAAGCTGACATGCCTGCCCCCTACCCCTGGGCTTGTCCTCGCTGCTACTGGGTGGCCTGCCTGGTGGGGCACGCCTGGGCCTGGTGGGATTTCAGGGTCTGATCTTGTTTTTCAGGACGCCCCAGGTCCCAGGTCTGGCAGCGTCCTTTGGCTTCCTTCTCGGGCTCTGCCAGCCTCAGGAAGGACCTCGCTTAGATGCAGAGAAAGCCTGCTTGGCCCAGGTGCTGAGGGCCGTGCCCAGGAGTCCCTGGTTTGTCCAGCAGGAGAGGAGGAGGCCTCTATGCTCAACCAGCCCAGGAAGCTTCCAGAGCTGGCGTCTGTGCCCCGGCACCTGGGCGGTGCCTCTCCACCAGCTAATGACAAACATTTCTCCTGTCACGTCCCTGGGCCTGCATGGGTGACCTTCCAGCTGGAGGGGAAGGAAGAAACCCTCTGGGCTTCTTCAGGCACCATGGCACTCCGGGGGCCACACTGCCTGGTGACGAGGAGAACAGATCCTGTCTCCTCAAATCGTCTGGGTGTGGCAGTCAAGGGCTCAGTCCCTGCCAGCTACTCATGACCATGAAGTCCAAGGTAGTGAATCCCTAACTCAGGCCTCTGTGCAACACACACACACACACACACACACACACACACACACACACACACCCCTCGAGGCTAATAACAGTCTCAAGTGGGTACAGCTCCTTACAGTCTGCAGAGAACTTTCACATACAAGGTTCTAGCAGATCCCAGCTGTTGCACAGATTAGGAAACTGAGGCCAACAGGAGGGCACTGAGCCTGGTCCCTGGCTTATTAGTAGCAGTGCTGGGACCAGAAACCGGGCATTGGCCCTGGCCCTGGTCTCTTGTGCAGATACCGCCCTGTCACACCTGCGTCTCCAGGTGGGCGGGGGTTACCAGTGTGAGCAGGGAGGGAAGGAGCGGGGTACAGCGTGGGGCCCAAGTGAGCAGGGCTGCTTTCTCCCATCCATGGCAGGACAGGCTCTTCATGCAATTTTGAGACCTGAAAATTTGGGGGAGGCGGGGTCCACTGACTTCGTGTCAGTTGGCTTCCAGGGCAGGATGTGAGGGGCAGAGATTGGCTCGGGCCACCTGGCAGGTCAGGGACGACAGGATGACTGCTCAGTGTAGTGGAAGGGCTTGGTCTGTGTGCTGTGTCTGTGATGTAGCTCTGCTAGGTCGAGCCGTCTTCATGATAATGCGTTTAAAAAGCGGGACTGTGTCTAGGGCTTACTGTGTACCCGGCCCTGTGCTAGGAACTCTGTATTCGTAACCTCATTTGATCCTCATGATGACCTGTGAGGTTGATATTGTTATCCCCAGGGCTGGCTTCATGGGTGTGGGACCCAGGCAGGGGCACAGGATTGATGCTCCGCTGTTGCTGTCTTGAAATGCTTAGGACTTTTTAAACATGGACCTTGCATTTTCACTTTGTACTGAGCCCTAAACATTATACGGCCAGGCCTGGCCGTCCCCACCTTGGACCAGAGGCATGGGATGGTGGTGAAAGGACCTGCCCCCGATCACAGAGCTGGCAGCTGCCCTCCGGGTCTGACCCAGAGCCCAGAGTCAGATGGCTCCCTGCCAGGTCCAGCTGCTGGCACCTGCCTGTAGCCAGAGGCGAGGCTCGCCACCTCTCCCAGCCTCGATTTCCCCCTCTGTGAAATGGGATGATCCCACCTGCCCGTGGGGGCTGTGAGGCTCAAGTGAGCCATGGGCACTCTGTTTCCTGCACTCTCCAAGGCTCAGCAGATCAGAGGCTCGTGGTCAGCTGACTCACGGCTCCAGTTAACACCTCCAAGTAGTCTTGATGAGGTCTTCACGGACCTTCTCTGAATGTTTAGAAACCACTCATTAAAATAAGTTCCCTTTACCCAAAACAGCCACACAAAGTTACGGACTTGTCACAGTTTCACACCCCAAGAGGAGCCCCTTACTAGTGAGCGGACGCCCAGCCCTCTGCAGCGGGAGCTTCCAGGGGGGCGGGCGGTGGCGTCTCTCGTCCTCCCTGTCTGTCTTACCTGCTCACAGAACTCAGGGAGGGAGGACGCTGCCCACCCTCGCATCCTCTCCAAAAGCCTTCACTGGATATAATCAGAGCTGCCCTGCAGGTGGGGAGGGAGCCCCGTAGACGCAGCCACCCCAGGCACACTCAGCTGGCACCTCAGCAAAGAGCAGACGGCGCCAGGGAGGGGCCCCGGGAAGCAGCTAAGAAGTCTTCACATTGGGAGGGTTCTGACGGTGAAACTGCGTGGAAAGACTCCCCGGAGTACACCCCACATCTGTGCTGCGCTCTGTCTTCAGAGTGTGCGTGCAAACTTCAGTTCTGCCAATCCCGGAGGGCCTGGGAAGTTGGTATTGTCACCCCCCTTTTACAGATGAGGAAACTGAGGCTTAGCAAGACTGACAGGACCCAGAGCCAGGCCCTCTGATTTCAAGTCGAGGGTCTCCACTGGGAGACGGCGGTTCTCCACCCTGGATGCTCACTCGGACCGCCCGGGGGCTTAAAAACACGCTGCTGTCTAAGTCTGTCCCAGAGCAATTGAAGCAGAAGCTGGGGGAGTGGCTTGAGGGAGTCAGCGTGTTGGGAAAGGTGGGAGCGGGTTTCCCTGCTGTCGGGGGAGTGGGGGGATGTGGGGGGTGGAGAATTCCTGCTCACGCCCCACCGCGGGGGCAGACCCAAGCAAGGGCAACAAGGCGTCCTCTTCCGCTGCCGGCCGGGTTGTACAAACGCTGTGCTTGTCCTTCTTCGTGAGCACCTCTGTGCCCTGTCAGAGAGGAGCCCCACGACCTCCGGGGTGGCCCAGCCGCACCCCCCATTTTAATTCTTTCCCCTCCTGAGCTGCCCAGTTCCCATTGCCCCAAAGCAATCACGGCTGTTAGTTTCTTTTCTTTCTTTTTTCTTTGGCATGTTCAAGTCAGCAAAAATCTCTGTTCCTTTCCCTCCCTTTGACACTCAGGCTGGCACCCTCCCCAGGCCTCTGGGCGTCTCGCTTTTGTCATTTAAACTTTATCGTGGACGTCGTCCATACGAGCTCCTTCTCTCGTGCAGCTGCATCCCCGGCAGGGATTGTAAAACGCGCCCTGAAAGCCCAGGGCCTCTCTCCCCAGTCCAAGTCAAACGCCCCTGCTCTGATCTGCCCGACTCCGCCTGCCTGGTCCCCGGGGACCCAGGACACATGGGCTGGAGGCTCGGGTCTAATTCTGACCCAGAGTTACTTCCCCACCCCGCGCTCTGACACTATGGGATGAGAGCCTGGACCTGTGCCTCCCGCTGGGGACGGGCGGCCAGATCAGACCATGCAGCTGAGGTCCTTGCCAAGGAGGCTGCTGTGTGGGCACTTTAGGTAAACGTGAGAACCTCTTTCTAGAGCAGTGAGTCACAGCCTCTCTTGGTTTAACCCTCCAGCGTGGAAGCAGCCGTCCCCTCCCCCCCCCCAGCAGCTGCCTCCTCTGAAGAGGTGAGGGGAGGTGTTGCTCTTGGAGATAGGAGCTGGGAGAGTGGATTAAGACTGGCCTGGAGGAGCCGGGCCAGGGCAGGGGCTGTGTGGGTGGGGTGGGGAGGGCTCAGTGGCACCTGGATACACCTGTGTTGGTGTGGCGGGCTCCGGGACCTTTGGGCAGTTGCCCTCAGATCCAGATGACCTGGGCTTATCCCCCAGCTACTTGCTGTCCTTGGATTTCTCTGAGCCTCAGTTTCCCCTTCTGTGGAATAACCATGCCAGCCTCCCAGTGGCTGGGAAGGGATCCGGACTGACATGGTTCTCATCCTTCCCCCAGGGCCTCGAGCCACCCGCGCTTCCCCAAGAGGCAGGCGCACCGGTCTGCGCACACCTCCAGGAGAGGTAGATCCTCTCGGGCTGCCCCGAGCTTCCTGCTGACGCCGGCCTGTTCCTGCCTTCCGTGAAGCATGGCACCCACAGGAGTCCAGGGCAAGACATAGCCCGAAGACCCACAGCCAGCCCAGGAGGGCACTCTCTGTGGCTCACTGCACCGTCCTTCCCGGCTCCGTGCCACCCAGCCTCCGAGACCGGCTCCTGTCCCAGCGATGCACCTGGGAGCTGTGGCCCCACCTGGATGAGGCCCTTCCAGAGCAGGACCCACCCTCGCCACCCACCGAGCCTCCCACGCGGCTCACCAGCCCCTCCCACGTCTGGCTGCCCGGGCAGATCGTAGAATGTCTGTGCCCCAGATCCAGGTGGAAGAGGTGGGGGGCGAAGAGGGGCCAGCAGCAGCTGCCGCTCCTCCTGACGACCACCTCCGGAGCCTGAAGGCCCTCACGGAGAAACTGAGGCTGGAGACCCGCAGGCCCTCCTACCTGGAATGGCAGGCCAGGCTGGAGGAGCAGACGTGGCCCTTTCAGAGGCCAGCTGCGGCTGCGGGGCAGGAGGCGAGCTTGGAGCAGGGGCAGCGTGGCGGGGAGGAGCCCCTGCTCCCTCGGAGAGAGCCCAGGCAGCATCCCTCGCCGGCCAGGAGCACCAACTCGGGCGCCGGGCCCCTGTCCCCTGGCAAGCTGGAAGGCTTCCAGAGTATCGATGAAGCTCTAGCCTGGCTCAGGAAAGAACTGGTGAGTGGCTGCCCCCTAAGAGTCCCTAGGAAAGAGAAGATGCCATTCTATCTCTGTCTCTGTCTGTCTCTTGTCTCTCTGTCTCTGTCCCTCCCTCCTGCCCCCCGTGTCACTCCAGCCTGCCCTGGGTACCCCTCTCTACCCTCCACAGTGCACACCTGTGATCTTCCCATGGGCTGAAGGGCAGACCTCATTTCTCTGCAGTGGCAGGGGGTCCAAGTGTCACTGGATCCCTAATCACAGGTACTAATTAGGGAAGCAAGTGTACAAGAGAACATGAACCCATGTTAAGGTGTCCCCACCCTTCCCAGACACCATGCCTGGCACCCCTGAACTGCTAAGGCGGCTCCTGGGGTGGAACTGCCTCCTCCCTTCTCCTGGGAGCTCCCACCCTGCTGTCAGCCCCAGCGGTCTGCTGTGAGTGGCCAGAGTGCTGGCGCTGGCCCGATGGCTCAGCCGGGGGGGCTGCGGCCTGGGGCAGGGCTGTGCCGGGGACACTGTAGGTAGCTGGGCTCAGCCTGGAAAGTGCTCTATTAATGAGTGGTCTGCAGGGAGCTGCCCAGGGATGCCCAGAGACTGCGGGACGGGTCCTGCCTGGGGAGAAGCTTTGTGCGCTGGCTGAGTAGGAGTCTGCCCGGGAGCCAAGGCTGGGACGGGCGTTCCGGGCAGAACAATCGTGAGCAAAGTTCATGTTGTGTTTGAGCTGGGACAGCAGCTCCGTCATTTTTCTGCCCATGAGCAAAACACGTTCCCATCAGGGCCACCTCACACCATGTGTGGTGACGGTGACTCAGCCTGAGAAAGTGGGTGGAGCACAGAGCTGAGTGCCCCGACCTCTCCTGCCCCCCAGGGGAGACTGGCCAGTGTCTGGCACCAGTGGCTTCTGGGAAGAGCCAGGCCAGGCACGAAGCTACCCCTCCCCCAGCTTGCAACCCCTGCCCCACCCGTCACCTGAGGCCCAGGTGACACCAGCAGAGCCAGGCCACCCTGGCCACAGGTGAGCCAGCAGTCCAGGGCCAGCTGCCTTCCAGAGCCAGCGTCACCCTTGGCTCAGCTGGCGAGGCAGAGGCCCGCTTGGTTTATCAGGTCAGAATCCTGAGAAACAAATCCCCACTGAGGCCTGGAACTCCTTGTGAGTGGAAATAATCCACTGGGGGTCCGGGTGGGGCGGGGCTCAGGGACTCAGATGGCTGATTAACCGGAAGCTCTTTTTGGTTTTAACCCCTGATGTTGAGAATGCTCAGCGCACAGCGCCCTGCACGTCCGTCTGGGGTACCTGGCGTGCTTGTCTGCTGGCGGCGCTCAGAGAAGATGGGGCACCCATGGGTTCGTGATGCCCCTCTGGGGGGCTCTGTCGCCACTGGGTGCTTGTTGGGGTGGATAAAAGGTGCAGCTGCTCTCTGAGCTCCTGAGGCTAAACGGCTTTGGTTTGTTTTCATAAAGAGGAACAAAAAATATTCCCATTAATCATTTGTTAGTTTTGGGTTCATTTGAGACGCTATTGCTTCTGGGAGCAGAGGCATTTACTTTCTAAATAAGTTAGCATTCCCCATGGCCCCCCTTTGGAGTGGGGATGAGAGAAGGAATCTCCTGTGTATATAAACTGGCAGGGTGTTCCCTAGAGCTTGTCCTGGTCATCCTTCACACAGACAGGTGCCGCTCACCTCCTGAGAACAGCCTGGGGAGCTTTCAAAACCCTCAAAGCCTTGGCCATGCCCCAGACTGATCAAGTGGCTGTCTGGGGGTGACACCAGGCATCCTAAAGCCCCCACATGTGCCATGTGCAGCCTGGGCTGGGAACCACTGCCTGGGCTCTGGGGTCTTGCTCTTTCTCTGGCCAGGCCACTGAGGGAGGTGCCCCAGCCAGAGTGTGCTGGCCGGAAGGAGGAAGGTGGCCAGGCTGAGGAGCAGCCGTGGTGACGTGCAGAGCCTGCTCCAGAGGAGGCAGCAGAGCAGTCACTGTCAGGACAAATTTGGCTGCCAGAGGCTGTCCTAACTGGGTAAAGAGAGTGCTGGCATTTTATATCATATCAATAACGTTCTGCTCTTGCAGAACATTTCCCGCTTTCTGACCACTGCTCTGAGCACCAGAGGTGAGTGACCGTGGCGATAATGACAAGAGTGAGACTTGGCACTGATGGAGAGCTCCCCATGTGCCAGACGCCCGCATGCCGCACTCACCTCTTCTAACCGTCACGTCACCTGCCCGGGCCCCCTTTCCCAGCAGAGGGAACGGGCTCAGAGGGGACGCAGCAGCAAGTGGGAAGCTGTAATTTGAACCCCGGCCCCTCTGGTCGCATTGCCGGTGCTGTGCTCTGCCCCACACCACGTCGCCTCCTCCACAGGCAGTCGAGGGATGGGGCTTGTGGTTCGGAATTCCCAGCAAGCTCTAAGGGGACGCTATGCTGCTGCTCTTCTGGCCACACGTTGAGTATTAAGGAATGAAAGGTGGCAACTCCGGGGTCGGGGGACCAAGGAGGGACCTCAGGGGCAGACCAGGGGTCCCCGAGCTGGAGCTGTGAGCCCTGTCTCTGCCATAACCACCCGTGTGGCTTGGGGCTCCATTGGCGAGTGGACCTCAGCCAATGAACTCGCAGCGTCCCAAACCAGGTGGTCCAAGGACCACTTCGTTCATTCAGAAGATGCTCTGGGGCCCAGAGCAGCCCAGTGCAGAGCAGCAGGCAGACGGGACGTGCGCTTCCACCTGCTGCTGGGATTAGTGACAAAGGCAACTGTGAACTCTTTGGATTGAAAGCAGAGAGCTCAGCATTTGGACAACAAGCACATTCTTAAGTCTCAGTCAAAATGTTAAACGTAATGCCATCCCTAATTTGTCATCTGTTAACTCATTGAAGGCGTTTTCAAAAATTAACTTATTTTTTAGCCCCATGAAAGTGGTCTGCATGATCTTTGCTGTGTTTTTAAGCCTGGAGTCAAGTTTCCTCGAGGCTGATTTGTTAGCCTCAAGTGCAAATGTGGTCTTTGCTTCTTACCTGGACAAGGAAACAGATTGGAAATCTGTAACTCAGTCAGTCCTGCCTTCTCAAGAGCAGCTACCAGGCAGAGTGACTGCCTGACCTTGACTCATTTCTAAAGCAAGGAAGGACCCTAATAGCTCCCTTGGGGGTCAGCCCTCCCGCTCAGCTTTCAAGGAAATGACAATTGTATCTGACGCCCCCCAGGGACCTGCAGGCAGGTTGGATTTTTCTTCAGGCTGAGGCCTTGGGGATGCAGGAAGGTGGAAATTCTCAGAGCCTGTCCCTGCGACTCCTACAGCTAAGGAGGCCTGACCTTCGCCCTGGAGTGGATTTAGAGAATGTGTCATCTTCTGGCTGTGGCAAGCAGGGCTCTGACCTCTGCACTAGGTGGCTTTGGGCCACCTGACTCCTCCAGGCTAAGATCCTATCTCACTGTTGCCCGGACACCAACTCAGGGTTGGAGTAAAGAGGTCTTTGTGCAATGCTGCTGGTTCCAGGCTGCCTGGGTCGCCAGAAGGACATGGCCTCCAGCTTTCTACCTTCTAGGCGGCCGCCATAGGTGGCCGGGAGGCCTGGGGTAGGTGGGGGCGATGCTTCAGGGAGGTGGTGAGCTAGAAGGGCTTTGACCCAGAGCTGTAGGACTCTCTTCTCTCCAGCTAGGTCTGGAATTCAGAACATTTCACAGGCGCCTCTTGCCGTGCTTGTGGTCAGGGTCAGCCGACTCGACTCCCTGGACTCATCGCTAGGGAAAGGCACCCGCCTTTCTGTCTTCTCTCTTCCGTCACGCCCAGAAGGTCCCTTGCCAACCTGGAGGATAAAGAAAAGGGACGAGAAAGTCTTCCGCTTGGTCTGTGCGGTGCCAGACCTAAAAACAAAACACTCCAGCTTCCTAGTGGGCTGGCTTTGTGCCGAGAAACCTGGGTGCTGACAGAGACTTTTCCTTCAGTTTCACGCAGGTGTTTGATCCCTGCAGACAGAGCCCCCAGGAAGGTGTTTATGGTTGTTAGAAAAAGGGAAAAGAAACCTGACAAGTTTTAATGACTGAGGGCTTGCCAGTCGCAGGAGGCCTGTAGACCCGGACCCAGCGGCCCCTCTGTGGCCACAGCTTGTGTCAGTCCAGGTGTCTTCTCCCAGTTAACCCTCTCTTGCCTGTGCTGCCTGCTTGGCAAGTGCATGACTCTGGTGTGTCCGGGCACAGCCCTCTGAGGCCAGTGTCATCCATATCTACAGAGTGGTGTGGCCAAGTGACAGGTCAGACTCACCAAGCCTATTCTGATGGGGACGCAGGTGAGAAATGCGGGGATATAGCCGTGTCAGTGTCTCCCATCGAGGAGCATTTTATGGTTCCCATAGGTCTTTCCCATACAGCATCCTTGGGAGTATCCTTGGGAGCAAAGGCTTGGGAGTATTTGCTATTCCTGCTTTACAGACTGAGCCTCGAAAAGATTACAGGCCTCAGGGACAGAGAGGTTAACGGACTTGCTCAAGACCCTGTGAATGATGAGGCTAAACTATGACATAAACCCACATCACCGGGCGGTAGACCCAGATCTCTTCCCTTTGTTCCAGACACATCAGATGTTCGGGACAACAGGGCCGTGAGCTGTCAGAAAGCCTGTGTTTAAACGCTGCTGATTTCAGACGAGGAGGCTTGTAAAAGTCACAGCCAGTTGCTAGCAGTGCCTCACAACAGCCCTTCAGCAGGGGCTGGGCAGCTGTTTCCTGATGAGGATAATAATTTGCTCAGGGCCATCCAGCGAGGTACTGGCTGGGCTGGAATTTGGTTCACAAGAGAGCTTCTCGTCCAGGCATGTGTTTGCCCAGGGCTAAGTCTTCTCAGCTCATCCTAGCTTGGGGCTTTCAGCAGGAGGAAGGCTCCTGTTCCATTCATCCGGGCAGACCGCTGGCCTCTTAGGGGTTATTAAAGAATGTGTAAACAAAGGTACCGGCAAAGGAAATACACCAGACTTCAGTGATCTTTATTTCTGGGTGGTAACATTATTCTTCCGACTTTTCTGTAGTTTCCAAAATTTCTAAAATAGGCATATATTATCTATAATCAAGAGGGAAAAAAATTATAAAAATAAAAGACCAAAGAAAGAAGAGTGCAAGGCTTCTTGCCAATGTAATTGGTACATACTCTTCACCGTGTAGTCTACTGATGAAAAAAAAAAAGGCGGCACAGAATCTCCTAGAATAAGACAAAAATCAGGCCCTCTATCTCCAGAAGTTCCCACTCCACGTGAGAGCTGACGAGGCAGGCGCTGCTCCCGGGAGCTGCACTGACCCGAGTCGGGAAGCCCTGCCTCTCCCTCTCTGGACTGTCTTGGCTTGTCAAGGAGAAGGAAGGGAGGAGAAGACTCCTGGTGGCTGTGCCCCACCGGGGTGACATCACGTAGACCATCTTGGGGCTGAACGAGGCAGGTGTGGGTCCTCTAATCCACCCAGTCCCCGCTCCATTCAGTACGACCAGGACCGAGTTCGCTGTGATCACGCCACTGCACCCCAGCCTGGCCCGCAGAGGCAGGAGGCAGGAGCCATCGGGCTGGTCCTTCCTGCCCTGCTGTGCTGGCCCGGGGGATGGGGGCCTTGGACCCTCTCTCCCGCCCACACCTGCAGGGCCCTCAAAAGAACCCAGAACTGGTCCCCAAGGCAAGGGCTGCAGAGCGTAAGACACCACTAGTGTGGCCCGCAGGCCTGCACCTGCTAAAGTAGAGACCTCCGAGAACCAGCTCCAGCCTCCGCCCGGGGGTGGAGGGGGGGATGGCTTCCCCTGGAAACCAATTCTCAAACTCAGTTCAATTTCTAGGGGCGTTTGAATTTTTTTTTTCACATTTCCCCAGACCCTCAAGCTGCCACGCAGCAGCACGCGCGAACGACACCCCTGCTTTCTCTCCCCCCGGCGTTCACCTGCCTCCTTCTCAGAGGCCAAGATCAGATACTAGTACTCTATCCAGTCTCCTAAGCGGACAGTCCCACGCGGCACCGACAAAACAATAAGCGAAATGAATAATGAGACGGGTTGCGGAGACGGTTGCCAAGGCTCAAGAGCTAAGTCTTATTTCCAAATCGTGGGACAGTGGAGCATGTTCTGGACCTTCCCTTGCAGCTGAGAAAACGGCCTGGACTTTATACCCAGTCTCTTCTCAGCATCGGAGACTGTCTGCACCTATGAGGCTGCGATAGGAGAGAGAAGACCCAGTACTGCAGCACTGTCCTTTCGCATATGGCTTATGTCGCTGGGCGCGGTGTCCTCGAGGTCCATCCACGGCGTGGCGTGGGGCACAATCTCCTTCCTTTCTGAGGCTGAATAACACTACACTGTACGGACAGACCACATTGTGCCATCCGCTCGTCCGTCCAAGGACACCGGGTGGCCTCCACCTGTTGGCGACTGTGAATAACGCTACTGTGAACTTAGGTGTGCAAATGTCCGCTCTGGTGTCCTCCCCGTCACTTGTTCTGGGGACACACTGGAGTCAGCGCCTCTCCTGACTCCCCAGGAAAAGCAGCAAATGACACAAGGCACAGCCCAGGAGACGGTTCCACTCTCTGAATTTCCTCGACCTCTGGGGTTTGTGCCCCTTTCAGAGCATTTAATTACTGTGTTTAGTTACTTAATCCTGCCCTCGGGCCTCACCTGCTACCTTAAGAAACAGCCCAGCTCTCTGAAGAACACGCTTGTCTGCCTCAAAAAAGCAGACACTGTTGGCCACAGGTCGTGTCCCACAGCGGAGCCTTTGCCAGGGACGGCGTTAAACCCACACCGAGAGCTGAATCACTAGGGCCCCGGTCCTAGCGCCAGCGTCTGGGGCTCTGTAATGAGGGGTTGAAACTGGGGGATCCCTGCTAGATTCTACTTGCTGTGCCCCAGCCTGGAGAGAAAGGCCTTACACAATGGGGACCCTCTTACCTTATCTGGCCAGTATTGTTCGTATTTTCTGGCATGTTCTATGTTGTTTCACTCCCTTCTCACAGTCCTTGGAGCAGGTGTTGCGTCTTTTCTGCAGATGAGGAGACGGAAGTTCAAGGAGCACGAGGCACTTGCCCAGCGAGTGAGGACTGGAGTTCAGGTTCTCCCCAGGGCTGTGAATTTCCTCCTCTGCTGCCTCAGGGCCCCGCTCACCGCCGGTGCACAGGAGCCGGGGGGAGGCCTCCAGCTGTGGGTTGGGTCTGAGTGCCACCATTCACAGGCCCTGCACAGCTCCTTAAGTTCTCCGAGCCCGTTTCCTCTTCTGTGAAACAGACCGTGCCTACCTCTAGAGTGGTGGGGGGATGCAGTGAAGCCACATATGTACCATGCATCAAGCAGCGTGTGTCAGCAACCGGGACTGTGTTGTCATCACTGCCTCTGAGGGGGTCCCTTGGCAGAGCTTGGTAGCCAGAGAAGACAGGAGGGGGGGGACGCCAGCCCCAGCCCAGCCCTGCGCCCTCCCAGCAGCTCTGTTCTCCTGATTCTTGCACACAGGATCCGCAAGACACGTTCACTGCAGACTTCTAAAAAGATTAACCTATGACAGAGCCGCTTAGCTGTTCAAACCTGGAGGGTGCTATGCCAAGAGAAATCAGCCAGTCACAGAAAGACGAATACTGTGATTGCACTTATACGAGGTCCCTGGATCCGTCAAATTCGCACAGATAGGAGGTGGAAGGGGGGATGGTGGGGGCTGGGGGAGGGGAGTGGGAGTTAGTGTCCTTGGATGTAGAGTTCCAGTTTGGGGAGATGAACCCTTGAGTTCTGGAGGTAGGTGGCGGTGACGGGTGCACAGCCATGGAAATGCACTGACAGCCGCTGAGCTGCGCCCTTAAAAATGATTACGAGGGTCAATTTTATGTTCGACAGATTCTACCACCATTTTTTAAAACTCTGGGGAAAAAATAAAGCCTCTTAGCCATTGCTCAGGTTTCTTCGGAGGCTATGCGGGTTTGGTTTGGTCACAGCAGAGTTACCTCTTAATCGGGGCTCCGGTTGGTGTGTAGGGTGTAAAGTCACCCTCGCAAAACGCCCGTGTGGCCCCCACAGGGCAGCTGAGAATGGGTCCAACGCAGCCAAGGTTGCTTGTAGCGCTGGAATGGGCCATGTTTCTCGGGGCATGAGATGAATTCGTTGGTTCGTGTCCGGGCGTCACTACTCAATATATGTTCTCAGCGTCTAAAAATGTTAAGACCCACGGTGAACCCTCGAGAGAGGCTCACACTGCCGGATGCCCTCACACCAGGGCCCGAGGAGGAAACGGCAGGTTCCCAGCCCCTCCTCCAGCTCCCTCGCAGCCCGAGCACACAGCCTAGCTGGAATCACCAGCCCCATTGAAAAGTGCTTTTATTTCTCTTTCTACCCTTATGCGGCATTGAATTCATCTGAGCTGCATGGGCGTGTGCGGTGACTCCAGCCTTTGCCACCTTTCCTTTGTCCGGTCAAAGGAAACTGGATGTGCGGCTTACTACTATCCCTTTCCAGCTGACGCGGATGGGTCTTAAAGCCTGTTGTCCTCCGACCTTTGACGGGATCTATCGGCCACAGAAAAATAGCCCCTTCCCCGTCCCCGCTGAGACGTGCGCCCCGCAGCCTGCGTCTCACGGGTACCTGCAGACACCTGGTCACACCCGAGTTTCTCCAACTTTAAAAGGTCTTTTCAGACCAAAGATCCAACTCCTGGGGTCAAAGCTCAAATCCAAATCACAGGTTTCTGAGTTTTTCAGAGAGACCCGTTGTCAAGTTACGGAGTATTCCAGAGGATCGGTGGCAGCCCGGCCCCCGGGGACTGTGCCGAACAGAGCGATGGGTGTGAGCAGGTGCTTCCGGGCACGTTTGACCCTCGTCTTTTTCCGAAGGGTCTCGGCAGCACCTGTCTCAGTTCCAGGCACAGTAAAGGGCTCCAAAAACATGAACAAATGACCAGCCGCCCTGTGGGAGTCTGGCATTAACTTGGCGCTATTCCAGATGAAAAGAATTTCCAATCGGCAATACATTAGGGTTGTGATGCCCGAGGACAGAAAAGTAAACTTGTGAACTGGGGCTGGGAACTTTAAGCCCATTGTACCATTAAATACCTCGCTGATGACCAAGCGAGATTTTCTATCTCAATTTTTATCATCTGTGAAATCAGGAGAAAAGAGATCTGTAGAAGTACATAAAAAATGAGACAGAGAAAAAAGAACGTTGAAATGCTCGCCGGCGAGGTGGCTGAATTTCTACCCTGCGATGCGCCCTGTTCCAAACCTGAACGGGGAAAGTGAGAACTTTTGCCTTCATTTGCATAATGACCACAGCACAGGGCCCTCTGGAATCTCACGGGTCATTTTTCTAAATTAGTTTGACTCCGAGCACCAGGTAAAGGACGTAGCTGAGTGTAACACAAAAAATAGTAAACCAGTAACCACTGGCAAGTGTAGGCAGAGGAAAGAGTGGGAAAGAATCCGGTCTCTAGTACAGTAGGAGCCATTGGCGACCTCAGTGACAAAGTGTGACTGATGGAAGATACTCTGCACCGAGGCCGCAGAGAGCCCATGCTGTGTCCCTTTGTGCCATGTCACAAGGGTGGTGGAACCAAGTGACTCCCTGGGGCCCGCTGAGCTCCAGCGTCCTGACTAGTAAACCACGGACCCTGACTGCCCTGCCAGAACCTGGGAGGGCCCAGCTAGGTTAACAGGTGGATGGGTTTTGGAAACTGAGGCCAGGTGAGGAAGTACCATCAGATCCCTTCCTCAGCTGGAAACACCGAGGCACTAAAAATATCAGGAACCTTCTATGGTGTCACCGAGCCCTCAACCAGCTCTTGCTGCGGCCCTGGCTCTGCTCTGAGAGGTGGCAGCGCCCTGTGGTCAGTTCGGGTTCTGGGTTCCTCACACCACCCGGCCAGTGATGAGCTGACTCAGCTGTGCCAAGTCTGTGTCCTCCGCTATCGCTGCAGGTGACGGTAGTGATGTCACATCACAGGTTGTAGTGATGGTTCGAGGTCCCGTGTGAGCAGACCAAGAGAGCTTAGAACCATATTTCATAGTTAAGCATCCAGTCCATATTGACCTGTTTTGGCTCTTTTGAAACTTTGCTAAGAAACATTTCAGGCGTTCTAAATGTTTCAGGAGTAACACAAGAGCACGCCACTCCCAGCGTGAGGTAGAAATCACCGTTGCTGCCTTTCCCTTCCCCAGACGGTCCCTCCTTCCCACCGCGAGGCGGCCGCAGCCCTGCATTTGGTGTCTGTCATCCTGTGCTTTTCTTTACACTCCTGGTCCTTCCAAATGTCTGTCTAAACAAGGAGAAGGACTGGAAGGATCTTCAAGGCAGGACCGACGGGCACTTCTTTCAGGAGGATGAGGCATGGTGACACCGGGGATTGTTCTGCCAGCACACCCTGATTTCTCACCCTGCCGTCTGTGTCTTTCTACCTCCCCGGGCTGGCAAAGGGCTGGTGTTTCCAGAGGGACCGATTGGTTCTTTAGGACTCCTGCTCGCGGGTCTGTTCCTGTGCTCACACCCCCTCCCTGCCTTCCAGACGGAGATGCGGCTGCAGGACCAGCAGCTGGCCAGACAGCTCATGCGCCTGCGTGGTGACATCAACAAGCTGAAGATCGAGCACACCTGCCGCCTGCACAGGAGGATGCTCAACGACGCCACCTACGAGCTGGAGGAGCGCGACGAGCTGGCCGACCTCTTCTGCGACTCGCCCCTGGCCTCCTCCTTCAGCCTCTCCACGCCCCTCAAGCTCATTGGCGTCACCAAGATGAACATCAACTCCCGGAGGTTCTCTCTGTGCTGAGAGGCCCCGGAGGGGCGGAGAGGGAGGGAGCCCAGGCCCAGGCCCGGCTGCCCCAGCGGGTCTCCCAGAGGCAGGGCCTCCTGTGGCTGGTGGCTCGGGGGCCTCAGGACCTGTGGGATGGTGCTCCCTGGGGACCCAGCTGTGGTCCCAGTGTCTCCTGGACTGGCTCCCGTTTCATGCCTAAAGAGCTCTGCAGAAAGGCCACTCCAACCAGACGTCAAGGAGAACCTGGCTCCCAGCGTGATCCATCCCTTGGTGGCCCTCATTCCTATTTCCTGGAATCACTGGTGCTATGAACTGGGATTCCCAAAGGGTGGGGGGTGGGCAAAGCTGTCATTCTTGCAGAAGGCTCCCCCCACCCAAGAGCCCTGGGGAGATTAGACACGTCAGACGTGCCCATCTCCCACACTGTCGCTGTCCTCTAAGTGCAGGCTCGAATTCGCCCTAAGTAGGTGACTCGGCAGCCTTGAAAGGAACCCACCAGGAAAGGAAAATCAAAAGGAATGACAAAGTGGTGCCTGGGGACACAGGCTCCACAGCCAGTGCCCGGGAGAGCCCGCGGTCCGGGCTGCCGTTGGGCTTCCACTCGGCACCACAGGCCATGTGCATCATCCCCAGCTGTGCCGGGCGTGTGACAGGCACACACTAGTGCAGCTTGGGTGGAGCGAGCACAGGTGTCCCTATCACCTTCCCTGGCCACGTGCACCAGTCACAGCCTCCAAAGGGCCCCTTTGCTGTCCCCCACAGCCCCAGGGAGCCTGCCTAGGACACCCCTGGTGACTGGACCAGGGGCGGGTTTCCCATGAAATCCCCCTGGAGTGGGGTGGACAACAGAGGCCGCCTGGTGGGGTCTGATGGTGTCACCTACGTCCCCTTTTGCCCTTCCCCAAAAGACAATCCGGGGAGCCCAGAGCCTGTCCTGAGTCTCCTCTGAGACCCTGTGCCTGACCTAACCACTAGTTTTCATTGAGTAAGACTGTTACTAATGTGTCGCTAGCTTGTTAATAACTGTTTGGTTTTTGTCCAAATGGGGAAGTCAGGTAGGTCATGTGCAGAGGTTAGGATTTGATTTTAAGAGTTTCTCCCTATCAAGTGTGAGGATCCTTGCGCCTAGACCTCGGCAGGTTAGAGAGTCAGCCTGGGTGACTCACCCCGCCCGGCGGGCTCCTCCCCGAGCCTGGCGGAGACCTCAGACCAGAAGTCCTTTTGACCTGCGATGTCACCTAGCTGAGCCCTCTCGTTGATAAAGGAGCAAAGTGAAGCCTGGGGAAGGAGAGCGACTTTTCCAGGTTGCACGACTGTTCCCTGGCTGTGGATATTGACGTGTGGAACCGTTGTGAGTGATGCCTAGACAGGTCACGTGTCAGTGAATTGAACCCCAAAGGTGGTCCCGATGCTTTGCCAAATCCACGCACTGCCTACCCCTGTACGCCTCCCGCTTTGCAATTCTGAATGTTCGGGGCAACGGCTGGGCGGGGCCTGGACAGAGGGCTACGGGACGGGGGTCCCATGGTCTAAGCAAAGCGTCCGGCTGCTCTGTGTGTCTCTCTTGTCTCCTTTCTGCATAATCTCAGCAGGGCCGTGTCCACACACACTGTGAGCTACCCAGGGGACAGGTTGCTTTTCCTTAGTGGGCTGGGAGTGGGAAGATGCGAGTGAATGGTCCCTTGTAGACAGGAAGGAACCTGGTCTCTTCCTTGCAATTTCGAAGAACTTCTTTCAAAGAAGATAGAACAATGTAGCCAGGGTTGTGCGTCCACCCTCCTCCGTGCACTGAGGCCCAGAGGACCGCGCAGCCCTGTCCTGCTCAGAGCTCTGCGCACGCGCTGCCCAGGCCCGGAGGGCCTTTCCTCTCCTGCCGCCCCTTACCAATGAGCCCTGGCGGTCCCAGCCAGCCCCCACGCACCCACCACAGCGCAGAGAACGTGCCGTAAACATCCTCGAACCCACGCAGGAAAGCCCATCCCACAGTCTGAAAACATGCCAGACTGAATTTCTTTTTCTTTTTAGAAACCAGTCATTACAGTAACAGAAACAAGTGGATTCAGCCGGAGCTGGGGGGGTTTGTTGAGTGTAGTCCGTGCAATTGAACTGGCAGCACCCAAGTGACGCAGCTGCTCAGGAACCCATGCCCGCTCGCTTTGCTCTCTAAGAGGAGGCCAAGATCAGGACACGTTTTGGGATAGGTTATGTGTCTCAGCTGTTTTTCCCAACGTCATCCCAAAAGAACTTTATCAGGGGATGAGGAGGAGCGAGGGAAGGGGGTGAGCAGGGAAGAGAGTGGAGGGGAGGGCAGTGAGTTTCCCAAGCGCCGTCTGGTGTCCTCAGCTCCTTCCCCGTCCGCAGGGAACACAACTGGCCGAATTGGCTCAGCCCTGTGAGGTCCCTGCTCTGTGGGGTCTGTAGGGCGGCAGCAGGGCTGGCCTGACCCCCACCGCCACCTTCCTCCATGTGTACGCAGTGCTGTTGCCAGTTCTACCCATTATCCCTCCATCTCCCCGCCGGGCCCAGGCTGCCCGGGTGTAACACGCCAAGTCCCCACTGGCACCAGCTGGTGTAGTCACGTCTCCTGCCCTCGAGGGCTCAGGAGCCGTCCCAGAGGCCTGAGGGCCTGGGCAGGCTCCCCCTGGCCTGGCTGAGCCCAAGACCCACTCCTGTAGCAATACCAAGTGCTATTACATAATTGACGGACAGTTTATACTTTTATTTTTTACGATTATTTGTTTCTATATTGCTGTTAGAAAAAGTGAAATAAAAAAATACTTCAAGAGAAAATATCCATACAAAGAAGAGAAAGTGACTTCCTTTTAGCCTGTCCCTGTCACAGCACACACAGGGCCAAGCACCCGATTGAACGAAAGGATGGTGGATGGGTGGATGGATGGATGATTTTTGCAGCCAGACTGGAGGTTTCAGATGGGCTATTTTTAAATACCCTGTTCACAGGCTCAAAGCAAATGGCCACGGAGACAGCTGGGCCGTCTCTGAAGGAAACTGATTCAGGAAGAGGAACCTCACAAGTGTTTGCGCGTATATCATCATTTGTTTGAGGATCAACGCTTGAGGTGGTGGATATGCTAATTGCCCTGATTTGATCATCATACACTGAATGTATCAAAACATCACTGTGTACCCATAAACATGTACAATTATGATGTGTCAATTTAAAAAAAATAAGAAAAGGAAGATGAAAGCGTTTGAGGGTGCTGGGAAGTAGTTACCCGCACTCGCTGCAGGAGGTAGATTGGTGTGAACGTCTCCACCTGCAGGGACCTCGCCAGGAAAGAAGCTGTAAGACTCTGGGCAGCCTTTTGGGGTGTAGAGTTTTGCTAAACCATGTGTTAAGCAGGGAGCCCCCTGGAGCTGGGCTGCTCACCCCTGCTCCGTGCTAGGAGGACTGAAGCACTAAGGAAGAGGTATTTGCCCAGAACAGCCAGAGTCCCATGGGAAATCTGAGTTAGAGATGACAAGCCGACTCCTGGTCCCCTCCAGGGGATCCCCTGCCCAGACGGGCCCAGCTAAGGGTGCTCACCTCCACGCCCCCACCCACTGCACTGGGGGCCTCACCATAGGGCTAGGATGGGACGGATGCCACTCCCCCTGTCCCATCTGTACCAGTTGGGTGCAGTCGGGCAAGTGGAGCTGTCTTAGCCTTCCAGGAAGGGAAGGTCCTGGTTTGGGGACCCAGGGGCCTCCAGGACTATGGGGAGGGCGGGGCAGGGAGCGTCTGGTGATTCACGGTGCTCACCCCACCCCTGCCCAGGACCTGGGCAGGCTCAGCTGCAGCCTTTCTGGGATCCCTGCAGCACTCAAGTGGGCGATTCTCAGGAGGTCTTCCATCCCCACCGCTGCCTCCTGCCACCACTGGGAAAATGGCTTTGCTTCTTGCTACGGGATGAATTGTGTCCTCCCCGGAATTCATGTTGAAGCCCTCACCCCTGGTATCTCAGAATGGGACTGTGTTTGGAGGTGGGGCCTTTAAAGGGATAATTCAGGGAAAATGAGGTCACATGGGTGGGCGCTAATCCAATCTGACTGGTGTTCTCGTAAGAAGAGAAGACGAGGACACAGACACACACAGAGGGACGACCACGCGAGGACACAGGGAGCAGACGGCCATCTACAAGCCAAGGAGCGAGGCCTTGGGAGAAACCAACCCTGGGACACCTTGACCTTGGGCTTCCAGCCTCCAGAACTGGGGGAAATAGATGTCTGTTATTTAAGCCATGCAGTCCGTGGCGTTTTGTTACCGCAGCCGAGCCTGGGGAAAACACTGCTTTCCTCTCGGTCCTCCTCCACCACTCCCCTCCCCGTCCCCGGCATTTAAAGCACCATGTGGAAGTGACTCACGTCATTTCTGCTCACATTTCCTTGGCCACAGCAAGTCACGTGGCCAAACCCGACCTCCAGGGTGGGCCGGAGTGGGGGTACGCAAGCTCACGCCGTGCCCACGGGCAGAGCAGGACTGGAACATGCATGGTGGCACCGCAGTGACCACTCGCCATCCTCCCCACCCCACCCAGAGCGGACCTGAGGCCACCTGGGCCAGCAGACGTGTGGTGTAGACACCTGGCAGCTCACAAGATGATGGGGCAGGGGTGAGAAGAAAGGGTGGCAACTTCTATTACTACTTTACCTCTTTTCTTCTGCTCTGAACGTGCCTTCAGTGTGCACACTGTGCTGGGACAGTGATACGTGCTGTCACAGATCCATCTTTTGGGGGCGCAGGGTTTTATAGACGGAGGAATATCAAACAAGGATAGGGCCAGCCTATGTCTGCAGGGACACTGTATGGGATGTCACCTGTGGGCTGGGCCTCGGCTAAGCCCAGGAATACCAGAGCCAGAACCGTGTTTCTCCCAAGAGGTGGCACAGAGAGGTGGCCTGGGCACGTCCTCTGCCAGAGGGCCTGCTGCCCCCTTGTGGCCACAAAGGCCACTGCCCATGCCTCGCCTTAGGTAGAAGGCACAGCACCCACCCCGTCCACCCCAGCTCTGGCGCCTGGACAGGCCCACAACGAAGCCCACGTCAGAAGCACCTGGAGTAGAAAACAGGAGGTGGGGAGACAGGGGGAAGGGAAGGGAGAGAGAGAAACAGGCAGGAGGCCAAGGAGAGAAGGCACAAGGAAAAGCAAAAAAAGCAAAAAGGAGATTCTTATTTAAGAAGGGGAATCAGCACCAAATCTGAGACCAGGAAATAGCCTCCCCTCCTGCACTGCACTCGCCTTTTTAGAGTGTTCTGGTCAGTTCTAAGAACAGGGCGCAGAAATCACAGTTCTGAGTTTGAGGCTGGGGCAGGAGCTGATCCAAGACCCAGGAGCCTGGTGGGAGACCCCAAGCCCTGACACTCGGCTGCGCCAGCCCAGTGACCCGCCATCACCGATGGCCACCTGAGCCGCCCACACCCGCTTCAGCAAAGTGGCGGCTTTAAGCACTTCTCGTCCCTTCTTCCCAGGCTTTGGCAGGTCACCCTCAGCCCACTGCCCACTTCCTGCAGGAGACAAAGGGACAGCAGGGCCATCACCTGGATCCCAGCTGCCTTCTTCCCACCCAGCTCCCTGCTCTGCAGAGCCGCCTCCATGCTCTTCTCTCTCTCTCTCCCTCTCCCCCCTCTCAGAAAAGACAATGAACTGTCATGAAAATATTGCAGGGCTTCCCAGGAGGGAGAACTTGATTTCTTTTAAGCAAGAAAAGTTTCTATTTGAAAGACCCCAGCCGCGTCTCTTTGTAGCAGACCAGACAGTGAGTCTCCCCAAGACAGACAGATGAGTGATGCATTCCCGTGAACCGGAAGAAAGGCGAGGAAGGACCGTTCTTCTTCTGGGGGCGCCGAGCCAGTCCCATTGGCAGAGACGGGCTTCCCCCCTCCCTGCTAAGATTGGGAGCAGCAGGCGACAAACTGCACTGGGGCCAAGAAGCTTCTGGAAGAACAGGCTCTCAGCCCTTTCCCAGAGTCAAAGCTCCGGAAGCAGCTCTGGGGCGTTTCTAGCCGCCGGGACGCTCTGCAGGGGAAGGCTGCATGTAATCCCACACGGGCCAAGCTGCAGGACTCGAATGGGCCCGTTACAGGGGCTGTGACACTGGGGGATGATTGAGTCTCAGTGGAAAAGGGAGCGGAGGATGACAGGTTGCACTGAGGGGTTGGGGCTCAGGGTTGCAGCCTATGAAATAATGAAAGAGGCCTGACCTAATACGGACCCCGAGCTGGCGGGGTGGGTACATCGCTGAGGGCAGTTACACTGTGCAGCCGGGTTGGCCTGTCCCGTCACAGACAGAGAAGCAGGTTCAGGCGCTGACGTGACCGGCCAAGGTCACCGGCTCCTGGGGCAGGGCAGGGACTGCGCCGTGGTCCCCTGACTCCTCATCCGCTCTTCCTGCAGCGCCTTCCGAGTTCTCCCTGCCAGAACCACGGCAGAGGAGGCCTGCAAAACCAACTCTGTGCCATCTTCCTCCTGCAGAGTCAACAAAGGGTTTTGCCAGACTTTATCGGACGGCCCCGTTGTGCTAAGGAGATCCTGCAGCGCCCCCTGCTGGAGAGACAGGACTCTCTTTCTGTGTGCGTTTGTCAAACTGCTCAGTGAGGCCCTTTGCCTGTCTTCTTGGCATCCGCCATTGCCGTCACTTGCTGTGCTGGCTGAGAAATTCAACATTCAGATGCTGTTTCCACCGCCTGAAATCTCCGGTTGGAGCACCCCGTCACAATGCAATTAAATCCTACAAATACTTTTTAATATCTAGATGTGCCGAGCACTGTGCCAACTCCGTGAAGCGAGATGAAAATACATGGATCACTCTGGTTTCATTCATGACATCTGGACTGCAGCTCACATCTTCGCTCTGCTCTGGAACCCAGCCCTTTATAAAGAAAATAAAATGGCCATTATTGGCCTGAAAATAGTGTGCTAATTTTATTATTATTTCTTTTTAGATAGGGGGTCTTGCTCTGTCACCCAGGCTAGAGGTGCAGTGGCAGGATCACAGCTCACTGCAGCCTCAAACTCCTGGGCTCAAGAGATCCTCCTGCCTCAGCCTCCCGAGCAGCTGGGACTACAGGCTCATGCCACCATGCCTGGCTAATTTTTTTAAGCTATTGTTTAATTGGGTTTTATTTTCTGGTTTAGAAAAGCTATAGTTCCAAATTAATGTAGACAGTTTCCCTGTTACAGTTGAAAAGCAAGAACATGTCATGTCTCTCTGTCACTTGTTCCCACGTGTCAAAGCCCCCAGACCTCTCCGCATTCCCCTCTTGGCTTCACTCACTCTCAGAGCTCTGGCTTTGGTCCTTATCAGCTGGAAGCTAAAAGCCTGGCTTTCTCTTCAAGGGGGACAACTGTCTCACACTGTCTCCCAAACGCTTCAGTTTGCCTCCTAGTCTCCCCATCGCCCCGCCTCCGTCGCTGCCTTCCTTCCCGTGAGTCAGAAACAAGAAGGTTACATTCACAAGAGGCTGCCTGCTCCTCATTGTACAAATCCCCTCATGACAAGCTTCCCCCAGTTAGATGTGTCTCAGTTCATCTTGCTTTACGGTCCTGCTTGCTTTTCAGGAGAAGACGTCTCTCTGATTTGCTCCTGTCTCCAGATAGCTACCTCCTTACAATCAACCGGTATTTCCACACACAGTTACCCCCGGCAACACAGCCAGATATGAATTACTCCAGCAAGCAAGGTCCGGGTGATAGATTCCTTGCAGCATTTGTATCCCTTTGGCACAAAATAACTAAAGAAAACAAAAACAAAAAACAAAAAATGTTTTCTTGACCAAGCACAATGGCTCATACCTATAACCCTAGCAATTTCAGAGGCTGAGACAAGAGGATCGCTTGAGGCCAGGAGTTCAAGACTAGTCTGAGCAAGAGTGAGAGCCCGTTTCTACTAAAAATAGAAAAATTTGCCACGTGTCATGGCACACACCTGTAGTCCCAGTACTCAGGAGGCTGAGGCAAGAGGATCACTTGAGCTCAGGTGGTTGAGGATGTAGTGAGCTACGATGATGCTACTGTACTCTAGCCCAGGCAACAGAGGAATAATACCCTGTCGGAAGGGAAGGGAAGGGAGGGGGAAGGAAGGGGAGGGGAGGGGAGGGAGAAGAGGGAGGGAGGAGAGGAAGGGAAGAGATTTCTTGACCTTAATATTAATTCAGGTTCAAGAAATAATGCAACTAGGCCAGGCGCGGTGGCTCATGCCTATAATCGTAGCACTCTGGGAGGCCAAGGCTGGAGGATCACTCAAGGTCAGGAGTTTGAAACCAGCCTGAGCAAGAGTGAGACACTGTCTTTACTTAAAAAAAAAAAAATAGAAAGAAATTAATTGGCCAACTAAAAATACATAGAAAAAACTAGCCGGGCATGGTGGCGCATGCCTGTCATCCCAGCTACTTGGGAGGCTGAGGCAGGAGGATCGCATGAGCTCAGGAGTTGGAGGTTGCTGTGAGCTAGGCTGACGCCACGGCACTCTAGCCAGGGCAACAAGGCGAGATTCTGTCAAAAAAAAAAGAAAGAAAGAAAGAAAGAAAGAAAGAAAGAAAGAAAGCAAGCAAGCAGGCAAGCAACTTATATGAGTAACTTTTTTCAAAACCTGAATAAAGGATTGAAATAAAGAAATAGACAACCAAAACCATCCAATCAACCTCTATAACCTCATTTGTTGATTCTTCTCTGAAAACATATATGATCAGCTACAGTCCAAAACTCCTTCTTCTTCAGGGATATTCATAAAAAAGACTCTGACAATACCCTGGAATACAGCTTTCTGATAACTTTAAGATTATACCCTTGGACTGGGTAAAAATATCCCAACTCTAATACAGAAACTGTTCTATGAACCTGGTAACCAAGATCAAGCAGAATATTAATAAAAATTAATGACATGGAACTAAATGAACTGATGGGGATAATTTTTATGAAGTTTTATGTGCAACATTGTTGGCTCTTTAAATGTTTTGTTTTCCAGACTTAAGAAAACTTTTTAAAGTTATCTATAGGTTATAGTAATTTAGTATACTTTTGTGAGCAAAAGTTGAAACATTTACGTTTCCTCCCTACCTGATCCCTCCAGAATTTAGAAACTATTTATGAATATTCTTATTTTTATGGCAATATAGTTGCTTTACTTGCATACGTTCAATAAGAATATGTTCTCCTTGTAACAGGACAAAATTGGTAACATTAATGATATTTCCAAGGCTTTGTCTGGAATGTTTATTTATTTTCTGATGTTACCAGACAGCTTTAAGGAACCCAGGTTGACTTTATGGAGCCAATAAAGCCCCCCTTGGAAAAACTGGCCTGGCTTAAAAGGATTTCTAGCTGTACAGGTGAGGAACGAATGTCACTTTCTGGCAGTCCCAGGAACCTCAGAATATTTGGGGGACCTCAAAAAGAAAGGAATTCACCCCAATCTATAGGTATTGCAGACAAAGTCTGATAGCCAGTCCTTGGCTTGGCCTCCTGGCCTCAACTTCCTTGTGAAAAATTCCAGCGAAACAAATTTTACAAGAGTCCATATAGTCAATCACTATCTTTGTGGCCAGGTTTAATGAGATTGAACTTTATTTAGCAAAGAAATTAGTCTTACTTTGATTATCTTTGTTGAAATGGGGGTGGCCACAGAGAGAAAAGTCATGTCTCAGAGGAAAACCATAGGCACTCGTTACCAGATCCTCGCTCACTGTTTCTGAGGGTTTTGTTACTTATCTACAATCTGGACTGGATCCTGAATTCTAGTTTCTTCCGACATCTGGCTACAACGCTCCAAACTAATGTTCCCTGTTTTTCTCCCACCCTTATGGATTGGAATGACTGAAATTAAAACTGCCCTTTTCCTGAATGGACGACGAGATATAGACTTGGGCAAAATCACAATGGCTTATATATGGTCACGATTCACGCCTTTGCTTGCACGCGGACTACTCAGACAGTTCACCGGAACACCTGACTCAAACTGTAAACCAGGAAAATCTGTAAAATTGCCACCGCCTGTCCCCACCCCAGCTGAAGATGCTTTGAGCCCCAAATCTAGAAATCTTCTCAACTGGCTGCTTTCTAAACTCAAAAACTGAGTTTATAGTTTATTATTAACCATTAACCTTTGGGGGTTTTTTGTTTCCATGGAAATTTTCTTATTAAATACCTAATTACTGACACCATAGAGAAGCCTAAGTTTGCTGGAAGCCCACCGGGAGCACAACAGTCAACTGGTTAACAGGACTGACCTGTTCTTGGCACTGAGAGACTGGTTCAGTGGCTTATGAGAAAATCCACCAGACCAATTTCTGGACTGTGAAACTTCCCAGGGAGGGAAAATGCAAATCTAGTATTTTATTTGCTTGGGTATGCAATTTTTAAACTCTGTAAAGGTGCATAAGAAACGAAGAACAAAGTTTACCTAACAAGGCGTGGGAACTGGACAGTTGGAGGTCAAGGGCAAATGTGGCATCTGTCCCCGTGTCCTTTCTTAGAAGTTCCAATTCTAGCTAAACAGGTCTCAGAAATTCCCAGCTGCTTACAGAAAAGTAGAAATGTCCCATTTTAAGGTTTGCATAATGGCCACGTGAGCCCCTTGAAATAACTCTTCTGGCCGGTTTACCTTGACCTGTCATTGCCCAGGGACTTGTTTTCTGTCTTATCGCAGTTGGAGCCCAGCAGGAGCCCTCAGGCCACCCCCATAGAGCATTTTCCCTTGAGAGCAGTGGACCCGAGGGCCACAGAGTCAGCTTGGCTGCAGCCTCCCCTCTAGGGGGTCCCTTCTTCCCCTGGGTCCTCCCCTGTCTGTGGGACATTCTTCCATTGGGTGGCCCAGCACTGGCACGTCCCCATGCCTGCCTGCCAAGCTCTTCTTTGTCTAATCGGGTCAAGGGCACCCTTTCCCAAGCCTCAGCTGAACGGTTGACGCCCCTGTCAACTATCAGGGAAAGGTGAGGAGGGACACCTCGGGGTGCGCTTCCTTTGCACCCCACATACCTGCTCCAGGACCCTCCTGCCACGCTCCCTGCTCAGGAGAACTTCCCAATGCCTGAGAGCCTCTTCCCTCCCCCCACCATGCTGGGAGCTGGCTCTCCAGTTCCCCCCTAAGCATCGTCCTGCAGGGCCCCAGGGGAGCTGGGTAATCGCCTGCTTCTCGGAGTCCTCATAGGTAAAGTAGAACAAGAACAGCAGCCTCACAGGGCGGGCATGAAGCTTAAGCAAATGACACGCACGTGCCACCTCCTGCAAGGGAACAGGACTCCACGGCACCTGCTGGCGAGGTCTGCATCTTCAGCTAGCTGGTGACTGCGCAGGACTTCACTTTACAGTGATTTGTTAAACTGCCCATTTTCGTTTTATGCACTTTCTGTACTTATGTTGTGTTACAGAGTTTCAAAAAAAGCTTTCAAAAAAAAAAGCAAACGTATAGAAGAAAGCGTTAGGTGCTGCATAGATGCTAGCTCAGCTCTCCCCCCCGGAACACCGCCTCATTTCTCTCCTTTCTAAAAATCCCTCTGACTCTCGCCCATCTCAAGTATCTGTCCTTGCGCAGCCAACCTCCTGAAACAGCTGATCTAAAACCGCCGCCTCTCCTGTCCCTCTGCTTTCCTCTCTGCAGGCGGCCGTGGCTGTCGTGGCTGAGCCTTGGCTGAGGACACATCCGTGGCTTCCAGCCACAGCCCTGGTCTCCCCACATTGCCAACGGCCGGCCCCTCGCTCCCGGCCCTTCTCCGCTGCGGAGAGTCTAACCTTCCAGCCCTCCTCAGTCAGTCTCGTCCCGTGCACCAGGGCGCTCCGGATCCGATTCCAGGTGTCAGGCACAGCAAATGACAAAGCAGTGTCACCTGGCCCGGCATTAGAGCTACCATTCCTCAGTCCCACTGGACCACCTGCCCTCCAGAAAGAGAATTCTCACCTCCCAGCTCCTACATGGGCCAGGCACTCCCCATACCTGGGCCTGGCTCATCCTCCCCCTAATCCTAGCAAGTGGGTGCTGGGACTGACTGTCATCATTTTGCAGGTGAGGAAACTGAGTCTCAGAGACGCTGAGAAACTTGCAGTGGGTCACGTGGGTCAGAATGTGAAAGCCGGGCAGTGTGGCTCCCGGGCCACACTTGTCCATGCGTCGCTAATGTCCTGTCTAGCAGAGCGGCATTTCCCAAACCTCCCTGTGCACGGATCTTGATGGCATTTCCCAAACCTCCCTGTGCACACGGTGGCCCGGATCTTGCTAATTCTTATCAGCAGGTCCCGCGGGCCGAGAGTCTGCGCTCCCAGCACCTGCAGGTGTGGGTGCTGCTGGCGGTGGGCTTGGCTCCGAGCAGCACGGCAGGAGGGGGACACAGTGCACGTAAATGTGACCCAGCCAGGAAACAGCGGGCCCCTCCCCACCGTCCCCGCACCTGGGGGGCTGCCTCCGTCCTGCCAGCATCCTCTGCCCCAGCTGCGCAAGGAACTGAGACCGAGGAAACGTCACTAAAGAGGCACAGAGGTGACAGGGACGGCAGGGAGTGACCTCAGCTCAGTCCTCCCCGCTCTGCAGCATCCCAGATGCGCAGGCTCCGGCCACGTGGTGGCCCTGGGCGGTGGGGCCGAGTCTCTGCTCTGGAAATTTCCCTCCCAGGAGCAGCCACCAGGCCCTGCTGCCTTGGCCGGGCCTCCAGCTTCCTGTGGAAAAAAATGTTCATCACCCTACTCTTCCTCTAAGAAACAGCACTGGCAGCCCTTCGTGAAGGGTTTTTGTTCTTTTTCCTTCGTTTTTTCTAATGTAAATTCCCTCCCTCCAGGCTTGAGGAAGAGACCAGGCCCTGCACTTGTCAGTCCTGGCCTTCCTCTGCTAACGCTAACGGTGCTTCTTGTAAGGATTTGTCGGGCGGGAGTTCAGGGCTCTTCTTTAAAGGTCCTTCTGGGGTGTGGCTTCCCGGCGCACCCTGTGTCAGTGCTACCCCCTCCCCTTTCACCGTGTGGCACGCAGAGCACACGACACCACGCGTGCTGGAGCACAGAGGCTGCTGCTGCGCCTGAGGCCACGAGTCACCCGGGGTCCCCAGGGCCAAGAGCCTTAGTATCTCTGCACACTGAGAAGCCCTAGATGGAGACTGTCACCACCCTCCCCACGAGATACTCACTTCCCACACACTCTACTGAAGCCACTGTCCTTGCCACAGGGACAGCCCGGCATTCGAACCTGGTTATTCCAACCTGGTTATTCTGCCAGTGTGGCCTCCCTCTCCCCCACCTCTGAAATCCATCTCACAAAGACTGAGAAGCCAGGCCCTCCTCGGGTCTTTACGTGTCTTGGGCGTGATTTTGCCATAGTGACTTGCCACCCACTGTGACACTCTTCCCGCCCTGCACTTGCCTTGCTAGCCCACCCAGACACAGGAGTGGCTGCTTTCTCCTGGTGGCAGTTGGGGGACACCTTGCGGCTCTACCCTGTGCCCTTTCTCTGCAGGCTCTGCTTGCACAGAGCTGGAAGGCTCCGTGGTTGACACCACTCAGAATCCCACAGACGCCCGCTGGTGTCCGTTGCTTCTCCACCCATTCAGCCCACCCATGGCAATCCAGGAACGTTTGCCAACCATAGGCCCCAGGTGCGGACTCTGCATTGCTGCCCGTGTCTGTGGTCCTAGGAGCTCGGGGCCCTGCAAAGATCCCTGCCAGGGACAGAGATGTGCGTGGGGCCAAGATCGGAAGCACAGTGCATGTTGACGACAGATGCCCTTGGACCAACGCCCCACATAGCCACTGCACGTCCTGGGGAGGAGGAGAGACAAGGAGAAGAAGCCAAAGAGGCCGTCAGATGAAGGCCGAGCACACCAGCCTGCCTTGGTGACAGGGTGGCATTCCCCCTACTCCCTTCCCAGGGATGGCGGCCAGCCTCATGGGCGTGCAGTGTGTTGACTCTGGCAGGAGGCAACATGCTATCAGCTCACAAGGTCTCAACCTCAAGATACGGGCAGAACGGCTGATAAGCTAAGTGGGGCCCGGGATCCGCGCCAGCACAGGTGCACAGCCCGTCCCGTTTTCCTCTGGCACAGGCAGCACCAGGGCAGTTGAGGACTGCCCGGCTCTCAGGCCTGTCACCCGGGCAGAGGGCAGGAGCAAGACAGCAAGCTCCTACTACAGCCCGAGCGAGAGCCGTCTGCCTTTTCGTTCACGTGCATGGGTGAAGACCCCCTAATGCCACGGTTCTTTATTTTCTGGGATGGACGGGGACCCTTTGAGAGTCTGACAAAAGCCAGCACCTTCTCCCCTGAAAAATGGAACATCTAGTGTGCAGCTGGCCGTTCGAGTTTTAGAACTTGGCAAAGGGCCTCTAGGTCCCTGGAGGAAGGGGAGTGACAATCAGAAGCGCTAACCGTGGTTGGACACGGAGATAGAAGGAAAGATGGGACACGAGATCTCTCGGGGCCAATGGAATAGGGGAGGGATCCCAGATTCCAAAACAGCAGAGTCAGGTGTCAGCTGAGCATTTTCAGGTGCTCCTGGCCTGCTCACCTGGCCAGGAAACATTCCAGCAGGAGACCAAAAAGATTTTTTTCTGACTGTAGACTAATGTATGTGTTCTAAGCATGCTTAGGGTAGGTGAGGCTAAGCTATGATGTTCAGTAGATTAGGTATATATACTCAGCGCATTTTTGACTTACATTATTTTCGACGTACACTGGGTTTATCAGGAGGTGACCCCATCTTAGGTCAAGGAGTATCTGTATTAAAATACAAACTATATTAGTCAAAGTTCATGTTGGGTAAAAAAAAAAAGAAAGAAAGAAAGAAAAATAAATTATAAAAAAAATACAAACTATAACATAAAGACCATTGTTTATTAGTGCAAAAGAGTCTTTCCAGAGAATTATAAATTGTCTTTACTGAACAGAAGTGTTGGAAACAGTTTCCATGCAATTATGTAAACTATTGAATGATCAATATTACAGGGATCATTTTTGAGTCTTTTATTAAAACAGAAAGGTTCTTAAAAACCATTCGCTTCTCCCCCTCAAAGAGACTCCCATCTGTTTCAAGGCTGAATAAATATGTCAGCACAGCAGTTGGTTTCCAGAATTTAGTAAACAGTGCAAAATTCGTTTCAAAGCATATGGCAGATATTTAGCAAATGTTCTGGGTTTTTCCCTCGAAAAACAACTATACGACAGTAAGAAAACTAGGAATTGTATGTTTACACTCTGTGACCCAGCAATCGTATTTCTAGGTTTCTAAGTACAGCAATTAAATAGTGGAATTATAATTATATCGTGATGATATGCCCCTCAGCGGGTTATGCAGCTATTTTTAAATGGCAAATATTAAAACTACACTTACGTTACTTGCAGCGTATACGAGAGGACTGAAGAATATTTTAAAACAGCTACTGCATTAGGTGACAAAAATTGCAAGTTCTTTTCCAAAACTTTTGGCAATGTTGCGTTAGCACTACCTTCATAGTAAAAAAAAAAAAAAAAAAAAAACAAAGTTGGACATTCTGATCCTAGGTTGTATAAACACAGGAGAAAAAAGTAAGATACACACTATACTGTTAACATGTTATTGATGGGATTTAGAGGGGACGACAACGTTTTTAAATTATATTTTTCAAATTGTTTGAATTCTTAATAGAAATATTTTTAAATGAGAAGTTTCAAAGTCTTTTTTAAACACACTCATGCCCTTACCATAAAATGCAATGACAAATTGGCGATCTGGCCTATGCGAGTTAAAAAATACTATTAGCACACACACCTACCACATCCGAGTCCAAAAGTCCACCTGTGACTTTAGACAGAGTATCTTGCTGGCAGTCATTAGGCAAGTGCTGCTTGTGGACCAGCAAACACGGATGTGTGTGGAAGGCACATCACGGCAACACCACAGAACTAATAACCACACCGGTGACCCGTGCAAACCTACAAGATGGAACACATCAGAGCATAAGCCAACCTGGGCGTTCTTTATTTAAAATCAAAAAACTACTTTCGTGGTTAAATCCACTTTTTCTAAATAGCTCTTCACATCATTTCCAAATTAACCGTAAAAAAAATCCCTTTCTCCCAACAGAAAGGAAAGCTTTTTATAGCAAACATGGAGTCATTTTGTGGGACCCTAAGAGGTGCCCCAGATATTGAGTGTTTAGACAGAGACTAATTTTAGTCTGAAAGTGCAAAGACATCAGTGAATAGGAGTCATCCGTGAGAGTCGAAGCATTCATTGTTTTTTTCACTGTTCTTTGAGGTTCTCCCGGAGATGCCTTTATAGATTTAGATAGATTAAAGGAAGCCATTGAGAACAAATCCCTCCAAAGCACCCCAATTACAAGGTCATCCTAGGAAACTGGTGGAAACACTGGAACACCAGGAACACGGAGACACAGGGTCACTCAAGTCAGTTGCCTCTTCCCTTCTCGTGGAAGAATTAATTTCTTATCCTTTTAAGATAATCGAGAATCAGGGAACTTAGGATCTGTTTTTCAAACTATACACAGTAAAAATTAAAGCAGCTTTAAAACCCAATTATCCGCTGGGCCTGG